>MU703830.1:140164-176196 GCA_026770625.1 Nicotiana glauca
TAGATTTAGTGCAAGATGCCTTGGATAAGGTTAAGATCATTCAGGATAGGCTTCGTATAGCTCAGTCTAGGCAAAAGAGTTATGCCGACCTTAAGGTTCGTGATGTGGCATTCATAGTCGAAGAGAGAGCATTTCTTCGGATGCCACCCATGAAGGGTGTGATTCGGTTTGGGAAGAATGGAAAGTTAAGCCATAGGTTCACCGGTCCTTTTGAGATCCTTGATCGAGTGGGGGACGTGGCCTATAGACTTACGTTGCCCCTAGGTTTATCAGCGGTACATCCAGTGTTTCACGTGTCCTCAGAAGTACCACGGCGATCCATCCCTAATGTGTTATATTTCAGTACTATCCAGTTGAACAATGATTTAACCGACGAGGAGGAGCCGGTAACTATTTTAGACCGGCAGGTTTGTCAGTTGAGATCGAAGAGTTACCCTTTGGTTCGTGTGCAGTGGAGAGTTTAGTCTGTTAAGGCAGCTACCTCGGAGTCTGAGTCCGATATGCAAAGCAGATATCCCCATCTTTTCACCACCTCAAGTATTTTTCTATGTCCATAGTCAAAACCTCATTTTATTCCTCCTCAATTTGTGTGCGCAATCCGGGCGTGTATCGGGAAAGCTTTTATATGAAAAAAATTAAGAAATAATAATTTTTGGCCTAAAAAGTTGATTTTTGTTGACTTTTGTCAATGTTTTGGGTAAACGGACTTGGACCCGTATTCTGACGGTCCCAGTGAGCCCGTAGTAAAATACGGGACTTGGGCGTATGCCCGAAACTGAATTTCGAGGTACCTACCCCGAAAAATTAATTTTGATCAAAATTGTAAGACTTAAATTATATTGGTTTTAAGAATTTGGTTAATAGTTGATCTCATTTGTATTGGATCCGTATTTTGGTTCTAGAACCCGGTACAAGTCCGTTATGATATTTATACCTTATCTGTAAAGTTTGGTGATTTGGTGAGAAAGGAAGCTTATTTGACGTGATTCGGACCTTTGGTTGAGCAAATAGAAGTTTTGAAACTTTCTTGAAGATTTCGTGCAATTTGGTGCTAAATTCATAGTTCTTGATGTTATTTTGAAGATTTGATCGCGTGAACAAGTTCATATGATTTTTTAAGACTTGTGTGCATGTTTAATTTGGAGCCCCTAGGGCTTGGGTGATATTCAGATAGGCTACGTAGTGATTTGGACTTAAGAAAAAAATTGTTGGTATGTTGCACATCTGCAAACTTCGCAATTGCGAGGTCTGGCTCTTTGACGACCCAACCCGTCGTCTCATGTGTTACCGCCCTATTTCCCCCATGTTATGCTTCTTCATGTTTCATTATTGGCATTTGGTGAGTTAGAGTTGAATTGGGTTGGTTTTGGTAGAAAATGAGATACTTAGTCTCTTTAAGGAAGACTTGTTTTGGAAAAGTCAACGGGATGCTGACTATTGAGTTAGAGGGCTCGGATGTGATTTCCAGTGATTCGGTTTGCTTCGGGGGATTATTTGTGACTTAGGAGTGCGATCAAAATTGATTTTGGAGGTCCGGTGTAGAATTAGGCTTGAATTGGCAAAGTTAGTAATTTAGCGAATTTTAGTGGTAGGTGAGATTTTGATCCGGGATCGGAATGGCATTCTGAGAGTTGCAGTAGCTTCGTTAGGTGATTTTGGATGTGTGTGCAAAATTTCAGGGCATTCGGAGGTGTTTTGGTTGGGTTTTTGATCAAATGCATATTTCGGAAGTTTTTGAAGAACTTAGGCTCCGATGTGATTTTATGGTTTTAGCGTTGTTTGACGCATTTTGATGATTGGAACAAGTTTGAATGATGTTTTGGGATGTGTTGGTGCTTCTGGTTGAGGTCCCGGGGGCCTCGGGAGATTTCGGATGGTTAACAGAAGGTTTTTTAGGACTTGGGCTGTGCAGAAAATTGCAGATCAGTGTTGCAGACATTTGTTCTACGCGATCGCATGAGGAGATCTGCTATCGCATAGAAGGATTTCGGGGGCATGGTCATTTGTTCAATGCGATCGCATGGCAGTGGTGCGATCGCACAGAGGAAAATTGGGAGCCTGGATTTTTGTTCAATGCGATCGCGTGGATGCATATGCGATCTCATAGTTTAAGTTGGTTGGTCAATGTGATCACGGGGGACCTTATGCGATCGTATAGGGTTAAAATCAAAGGTAAATATTTTGTGCTATGCGATCGCAATGGCTTGTATGCGATCGCATAGAGGAAATCTGGGCTGGACAGAAGGGTTTTTAATAACATTTCATCCGCGAAGCTTAGGCCATTTCCACCATTTTTGAGTGACCTTGAGAGCTTTTGACGAGGATGGAAGAGGGTTTTGAATGGGAATCGTTTGGAGGTGAGTCCTATGGCCTAGAAACATCATTTTATTGAAGAATCAACCCTTAAATTCATGGAAATCTGATTAAAAATGGAAGAACTAGGGCTTGACTTTTGAAATAAAAATTTGGGATTTGAGGGAGCATTTGAGCTCGGATTTTGGTAAATTTGATATGTATAGACTCGTGGCAGGATGAGGAATCCGGTGATGTAAATTTTATAATTTTTTAGGAATTGGGCTCGGGGCTCGGGTTTTGCCAACTTCGTGATTTTTGATAACTTTCGAGTCATTTCGATTGGGTTATGTTCATTTAGCCTATTGTAACGTATTCCTTGTGGTTTTGATCATATTCGACACACGAGGAGGTTGATTCGAGAGGAAAAGGCATAGCAAGCTAGAATTTTGACCAGCTTGAGGTGAGTATTAGATGTAAATGATGTCCTGAGGATTTGAAACCCCGGAATTTCACATTGTACGCTATATTGAGGCGAGACACGCGCTCTATGATGAGTGTGGGGTCGTTTGTGGTTGGGGATTGCGACCTGGTCCGTCCCGAGTGATGTTTATATAGTGTTATCGATTGAGACTTGTTTGGAAATCATCCTACTTGGATTAAATTGTCATATTTGGGCTTTGTGCTGATTATTTGAATCCTTCAGGGATTACTATCACTATTTTCACATTATTTGACTTATTAATTGATTTTACTCCTAATTTTAAATACTGTTTTGAAATGCTCAGCCATTTTTCTAAGATTTGAAAACTTGAACACTATTTTACTGACATTCTGAGCTGAAAACTTATTATTTTAATATTGCCCGAGAGGCTTATGTGAATTTCTGGACTGAGAATGGATCGGGATGCGCGTCGTAGCGGTTTAGCAGGTTATTATCGCCGATTCCTCCATGGTTTTTCATATATTGCTTCACCCTTGACCAAGTTGATGCAGAAAGGCGCTCCATTTGTATGGTCAGACGAGTGTGAGTAGAGCTTTCAGAAGCTCAAGACAGCTTTGACCACAACTCCAGTATTATTTTTGCCATCAGCTTCAGGTTCTTACACTGCCTATTGTGATGCTTCGACAGTCGGGATTGGCTGTGTATTGATGCAGGAGGGTAGAGTGATTGCTTATGCTTCTCGTCAGTTGAAGCCCTATGAGAAGATCTACCCTATTCATGACTTAGAGTTGGCTGGTATAGTTCATGCTTTGAAGATTTGGATGTACTACTTATATGGCGTATCTTGCGAGGTATTCACCGATCACCGCAACCTTTAACACTTGTTCAAGCAGAAGGATCTTAATTTGAGGCAGAGGAGGTGGCTTGAGTTGCTAAAGGATTATGACATTACTATTCTGTATCATCTGGGGAAGGCCAGTGTAGTGGCCGATGTTTTGAACCGAAAGACAGTCAGTATGGGGATTTTGGCGTACATTCTAGTTGGGGAGAGGCCCTTTGCATTTGATATGCAGGCATTGGCCAATCGATTTGTGAGGTTAGACATTTTAGAGCGCAGTCGGGTGTTGGCTTGCGTGATTTCTCAGTCTTCCTTTGATGATCACATCAGAGAGAGCCAGTATGATAATCCGCACTTGCTTTTCCTCAAGGACAGAGTTCAGCATAGCGACACCAGAGATGTGACCCTTGGTGATGATAGAGTATTAAGGATGCGGGGTCAGATTTTTGTGCCCAATGTAGATGGGCTTAAGGAGTTGATTCTTGAGGAGGCCCACAGCTCGTGGTATTCTATTCATCTGGGTGCTGCGAAGATGTATCAGGATTTGAGGTAGCACTACTAGAGGAGGAGAATAAAGAAAGATATAGTGGGCTATGTAGCTCGGTGTCTCAACTGTCAACAGGTGAAAGATGAGCATCAGAGACCGGGTGGTGCACTTCAGCGGATGGATATTCTAGAGTAGAAGTGGGAGAGGATTACTATGGATTTTGTGAGTGGTCTCCCTCAAACCTCAAAGAAGTTTGATTCGATTTGGGTGATTGAGGATCGGTTGACCATGTCCCCGCACTTAATTCCGGTGTGTACTACCTTTTCATCAGAGAGGCTGGCAGGGATTTTTATCCGGGAGATTGTTCGGTTGAATGGGGTCCCAGTTTCTATTATCTTAGATAGAGGTACTCAATTCACTTCCCAATTTTGGAGGACTTTTCAGTGAGAGTTGGGTACACAGGTGGAGCTGAGCACAACATTTTATCCTCAGACGGATGGGCAGTCCGAGCGTACCATTCAGATATTGGAGCACATGTTGCGTGCCTGTGTTATTGATTTTGGAGGTTCTTGCACTGAGTTCTTGCCACTTGCAGAGTTTGCCTACAACAACAGGTATCAATCCAGCATTCGGATTACATCGTATGAGGCCTTATATGGGAGACGGTGTAGATCTCCGGTTGGTTGTTTGAGCCTGGCGAGGCTAGGCTATTGGGGATAGAGTTAGTTCAGGATGCCTTAGAGAAGGTAAAAGTGATCCAGGAGAGACTTTGTACAGCTCAGTTGTGTCAGAAGAGTTATCAGACCGAAAGGTTCGAGATGTATCTTATATGGTGGGCGAGAAGGTCTTGCTGAAGGTTTCGCCCATGAAGGGCGTTATGAGGTTAGGAAAGAAAAGGAAGTTGAGTCCGCGGTTCATTGGACCTTTTGAGGCACTTAGGAGGATTGGGGAAGTGGCCTATATGCTTGCCTTACCACCCAGCTTGTCGGGGATTCATCCAATATTTCATGTATCTATGCTCCGAAAGTACGTTAGGGACCCGTCTCATGTGTTGGACTTCAGCACGGTTCAGTTGGATGATGATTTGACCTATGATGTGGAGCTAGTGGCTATTTTAGGCTGTCAGATTTGGAAATTGAGATCTAAGGATATAGCTTAGGTGAAGGTGCAGTGGAGAGATCAGCCCGTGGAAGAGGCTACCTGGGAGACCGAACGAGAGATGCGGAGCAGATATCCTCACCTATTTGAGACTTCAGGTATGTTTCTTGACTCGCTCGAGGATGAGCATTTTTTTAAGTTGGGGAGGATGTGACGACCCAACCCATCATCTCATGTGTTACCGCCCCATTTCCCCTATTTTATGCTTCTTCATGTTTCATTATCGGCATTTGGTGAGTTAGAGTTGAATTGGGTTGGTTTTCGTAGAAAATGAGACACTTAGTCTCTTTAAGGAAGGCTTATTTTGGAAAAGTCAACTGTATGTTGACTATTGAGTTAGAGGGCTCGGATCTGATTTTCGGTGATTCGGTTAGCTTCGGGGGATGACTTCTGACTTAGGAGTGCGATCGGAATTGATTTTGGAGGTCCGGTGTAGCATTAGGCTTGAATTGGCAAAGTTAGTATTTTGGCGAATTCCGGTTTATAGGTGAGATTTTAATCCGGGGGTCGGAATGGAACAATAGCTTCGTTAGGTGATTTTGGATGTGTGTACCAAATTTCAGGGCATTCGGAGGTGTTTTGTTCAGTTTTTTGATCAAATGCGTATTTCAGAAGTTTTTGAAGAACTTAGGCTTGAATACGATGTGATTTGATGGTTTTAGCATTGTTTCATGCGTTTTGATGATTGGAACAATTTTGAATGATATTTTGGGATGTGTTGGTGCTTTTGGTTGAGGTCTCGGGGGCCTCGGGGTGATTTCAGATGTTTAACGGATGGTTTTTTAGGACTTGGGCTGTGCAAAAAATTGCAGGTCAGTGTTCCAGACATTTGTTCTATGCGATCGGATAAGGAGAGTTGCGATCGCATAGAAGGATTTTGGGGGCATGGTCATTTGTTCAGTGCGATCGCATGGCAGTGGTGCGATTGCAAAGAGGAAAATTGGGAGCCTGGATTTTGGTTCAATGCAATCGCGTGGATGTATATGCGATCGCACAGTTTAAGTTGATTGGTCAATGCAATCGCGGGGGACCTTATGCGATCGCATAGGGTTAAAATCGGAGGTAAATATTTTGTGCTATGCGATCGCAATGGCTTGTATGCGATCGCATAGAGGAAATCTGGGCTGGACAGAATGGTTTTCAATAACATTTCATCCGCAGAGCTTAGGCCATTTCCACCATTTTTAGCGACCTTGAGAGCTTTTGACGAGGATTGAAGAGGGTTTTGACTGGGAATCGATTGGAGCTAAGTCCTATGGCCTAGAAACATCATTTTATTGAAGAATCAACCCTTAAATTCATGGAAATTTGATTAAAAATGGAAGAACTAGGGCTTGACTTTTGAAATGAAAATTTGGGATTTGAGGGAGCATTTGAGCTCGGATTTTGGTAAATTTGATATGTATAGACTCGTGGCGGGATGAGGAATCCGGTGATGTGAATTTTATAATTTTTTGAGAAGTGGGCTCCGGGCTCGGGTTTTGCCAACTTCGTGATTTTTGATAATTTTCGAGTCTTTTCGATTGGGTTATGTTCCTTTAGCCTATTGTAACGTATTCCTTGTGGTTTTGATCAGATTCGACGCACGAGGAGGCCGATTCGAGAGGAAAAGGCATAGCGAATTAGAATATTGACCGGCTTGAGGTGAGTAATAGATGTAAATGATGTCCTGAGGGTTTGAAACCCCGAAATTCCACATTGTACGCTACATTGAGGCGAGACACGCGCTCTATGATGAGTGTGGGGTCGTTTGTGGTTGGGGATTGTGACCTGGTCCATCCCGAGTGATGTTTATACAGTGGTATCTATTGATACTTGTTTGGAAATCATCCTACTTGGACTAAATTGTCATATCTGGGCTTTGTGCCTATTATTTGAATCCTTCAGGGATTACTATCACTTTTTTCACATTATTTGACTTATTAATTGATTTCAGTCCAAGTTTAAATATTGGTTTGAAATGCTCAGCCATTTTTCTTAGATTTGAAAACTTGAATACTGTTTTACTGACATTCTGAGCTGAAAACTTATTATTTTAACATTGACCGAGAGGCTTATGTGAATTTCTGGACTGAGCATGGATCGGCTGCGCGCCGCAGCGATGTTATATTGATATTGTTGTCGAGAGACTAGTTTGTTCCACTAGATGGCTTGATTATTTGCGTGTGGGCTGTAGGAGTCCCTCCGGAGTCTGTACACACCCCCAGTGAGCGATGCGATGTTAAATAGATCGGGCTGCACGCCACAGCGGGTACTAGAGTGTACCATTCTATGTGCGGCATTGCATTCATGCATTGATATTTATTTGGTTTTACTTGTCATAGTAGTTCTGTACTTTATTTCATCGGTGTGTTGCTTCATGATTAAATGTTCTGGACTGCTAGTTATAGCTTATTTTGTTTTATTCCATGATTTATTACTCTCAGCCTTTATTTATGTTTATTACTCACTGGGTCGGAGTACTCATATTACTCCCTGCACCTTGCGTGCAGATCCAGGTACCCCACAGGCTGAGTGAGGACCTGATTAGCAGCACAGCATCATTCGGGAGCATCGAGGTAGTTGCATGGCGTTCGCAGTCTTGATCTCTCCCTTCTATCTCTATCCTTCTGTTTCGTATTTTATCTTAGACAGACTTGTTTTCGGTGAATATTCTGTATTAGAGGCTCGTGTTCGCGATACCAGATTCTATTGGGCTATGTTGTGTTATTTTATTTAGACTTCCGCATGCTTTATTATAAAAAAGAGAACTTGAATGTGATGACTTAGTAACATTCCCTGTGTTAATTATTTAAAATCTGAGTAAGGATTTAGGTTAATACTGTATATGTTCGGGCTTGCCTAGCAGTGTGTTGGGCGCCATCACGATCGAGGTTGGGGTCGTGACAAGTAGGTATCAGAGCCTAGGTTACTTGGTCTCGTAAAAAAGAGCCGGTTTAGTAGAGTCTCGCAGATCGGTACGGAGAAGTTTGTATTTATACTCAAGAAGCTGCAGAACCTTTAGGAAAAACTCCATATTCTTGAAATTTTTGTCGTGCGACTTTGTTGATATGAGAACTAAACTTCTGTATTCTATTCTCTCGCGGATGGAGAGGACTCGTGATATCGGACGTGGGGGACGACCACCAGTACCACCTACTGAGGCCACCGAGGCCGTGGACGCGGTCGTGGTCGTGGTCGAGGCAGACCAGGGAGGGCAGCACCTGTTGATCCACCAGTTGCCCCAGTTCAGGACCAGACTCTAGTTGCAGATGCTCCAGTCGTGATTCCGGGTCTCCAGGAGGCCTTGGCTCAGATACTTTCAGTTTGCACTGGCCTGGCTCAGGCAGTCTCAGCCACTACTACAGCAGCTACTTCACAGGCCCGGGGAGGCAATCAAACCCACGCTACTTGCACACTTGAGCAGGTTGTGCAGGGATTGCAGATACCGGGAGCAGCTCCAGCTCAGCCAGTTGCCACAGTTCATGACTCTGTGGTTCCAGCTATGCCCGACGATGAGCAGCGTCGTCTTGAGATATTCGGTAGACTCCAACCTCCGACATTTAGTGATGCTGAGGGCGAGGAAGCCCAGGGTTTTCTTGACAAGTGTCAGCGTATGCTTCGCACCGCAGGGATTTTGGACTCGAGCAGTGTGGCTTTTACTACCTTCCAGTTCTCAGGGGCTGTATTTACCTGGTGGAAGGATTTTGAGAGGCATAGGCCTATTGATGCAGCGCCCCTTACATGACAGTAGTTCTCCACTCTCTTCCTGGAGAAGCACGTACCTCACTTCTGCAGAGAGGAGCTGCATCGTCAGTTTGAGTGGTTGACCTAGGGGGACAACCCATTACGAGATGAGATTTTCATAATTGGCCCGTCATGCTACTTGGATGATCCCAATAGATCGGGAGAGGATTAGGATGTTCGTGGATGGCCAAAACTATTCACTCCGTATTTTGATGACTAGAGAGAGAGTCTTGGGTGCCTCGTTCGAAGAGGTGGTTGACATTGCTCATGATATTAAGACGGTTCGCCGTAGGGATCGTGAGGAGAGGAAGGCCAAGAGGCCTTGAGGTTCAGGTAGCTTCAGTGGTGCTCCATCTAGGGGCCAGTTCCAGCGTGGTAGAGGTCGTTCCTTTAGGCCTCCTCATTCGGCCTGTCCAGAGTATAGTGGGGCTTCTTCAGGCTGTGTTCATTAGGGGTTCCAGCAGGGGTAGCCTTCACTTAGTGCCCCTTCAGCTCAGGGTTCTTCTGTGCCGAGTGCATCGGCTGGTCATTCTGGTGCGAGGGGTTCCCTTCAGTTCCCTTCTCCAGCACCTAGTATTTTCTACGAGTGCGGTGAGTTTGGTCATGTGAGGAGACAGTGTCCTCGACTTCGTGGTGGTCAGTTTCAGCAGAGGGATCAGCCCTCGTCTTCTACTCCAGCTTCTTCTGCACCCGTCTAGTCAGCTAGGGGTGGAGGCCAGGCAGCCAAGGCTGCCCTAGGGGTGGAGGTTGATCCGACGGTGGCCAAGCTCGATTTTATGCTATTCCAGGTAGGTCAGATGCCATTGCATCGGATGCGATTATTATAGGTATTATCTCAGTCTACCACAGTGATGCCTCTGTCTTATTAAATCCTGGTTCTACCTATTCTTATGTGTCCTTAGATTTTGCTCATCATTTGGGTGCGACCCGAGGGTGTCTTGCTTTACCTGTGCAAGTATCTACCCCGGTGGCAATACTATTGTTGTAGACCATGTGTATCGGTCTTGTCTTATGACTATTGGGGGTCTGGAGACCCGAGTTGATTTATTGCTATTGAGAATGGTAGACTTTGATGTTATTCTGCGCATGGACTGGTTATCTCTGTGTCATGCTATTCTAGTCTGTCATGCTAAGACAATCACTTTGGCTATGCCGTGTATCCCAAGGATCGAGTGGCGAGGTGTGACTGACTATGTTCCGAGTAGAGTCATTTCTTTCTTAAAAGCTCAGCATATGGTTGGGAAGGGTTTCCTTTCATATTTGGCATTTGTGATAGATGTTGGAGCTAAGACTCCTAGCCTGATTCTGTTCTCGTTGTGAGGGATTTGCTGATGTGTTTCCCACAGACCTACCGAGCATGCCATCGGACAGGGATATTGATTTTGGTATTGACTTGGTGCGGGGCACACAGCCCATTTCCATTCCTCTGTACCGCATGGCACCAGCGGAGTTGAAAGAATTAAAGGATCAGCTTCAGGAACTCTTAGAAAAGGGGTTCGTTCGGCCTAGTGTGTCACCGTGGGGTGCACAGGTTTTATTTGCGAAAACGAAGGATGGCACAATGAGTATGTGCATTGACTATAGGCAATTAAATAAAGTAACAGTTAAGAACAAGTATCGCCTGCCTCGTATTAATGATTTATTTGACCAGCTCCAGGGGGCACGGGTAATCTCCAAGATTGATCTCCGTTCAGGCTATCACCGGTTGAAGATGAGGGATTAAAATATTATGAAGACTGCTTTCAGGACTAGATATGGGCACTATGAGTTTCTTGTTATGTTCTTTGGACTGACTAATGCCCCAGGAGTGTTTATGCATTTGATGAACAGTGTATTTTGGTCGTATCTGGGTTCATTTGTTATTGTTTTTATTGATGACATCCTGGTGTACTCGCATAGCCAGGAAGAGCACGCACAACATTTGCGGGTGGTATTACAGAGATTGAGAGAGGAGAAGCTTTATGCCAAGTTCTCCAAGTGTGAGTTCTGGCTTGGTTCTGTGGCTTTCCTGGGGCACGTGGTGTCCAGCTATGGTATTCAGGTAGATCCTAATAAGATAGAGGTGGTTCAGAGTTAGCCTAAACCTTACTCAGCCATAGAGATTTAGAGTTTCCTCGGTTTAGCAGGTTATTATCGCCGATTCCTCCATAGTTTTTCATATATTGCTTCACCCTTGACCAAGTTGACGCAGAAAGGCGCTCCATTTGTATGGTCGGACGAGTGTGAGTAGAGCTTTCAGAAGCTCAAGACAGCTTTGACCACAGCTCCAGTATTAGTTTTGCCATCAGCTTCAGGTTCTTACACTATCTATTGTGATGCTTCGACAGTCGGGATTGGCTGTGTATTAATGCAGAAGGGTAGAGTGATTGCTTATGCTTCTCGTCAGTTGAAGCCCTATGAGAAGATCTACCCTATTCATGACTTAGAGTTGGCTGGTATAGTTCATGCTTTGAAGATTTGGATGTACTACTTATATGGCGTATCTTGCGAGGTATTCACCGATCACCGCAGCCTTTAACACTTGTTCAAGCAGAAGGATCTTAATTTGAGGCAGAGGAGGTGGCTTGAGTTGCTAAAGGATTATGACATTACTATTCTGTAACATCTGGGGAAGGCCAGTGTAGTGGCCGATGTTTTGAACCGAAAGACAGTCAGTATGTGGATTTTGGCGTACATTCTAGTTGGGGAGAGGCCCTTTGCATTTGATATGCAGGCATTGGCCAATCAGTTTGTGAGGTTAGACATTTTCGAGCGCAGTCGGGTGTTGGCTTGCGTGATTTCTCAGTCTTCCTTTGATGATCACATCAGAGAGAGCCAGTATGATAATCCGCACTCGCTTTTCCTCAAGGACAGAGTTCAGCATAGCGACACTAGAGATGTGACCCTTGGTGATGATAGAGTATTGAGGATGCGGGGTCGGATTTGTGTGCCCAATGTAGATGGGCTTAAGGAGTTGATTCTTGAGGAGGCCCACAGCTCATGGTATTCTATTCATCTGGGTGCTGCGAAGATGTATCAGGATTTGAGGTAGCACTACTAGAAGAGGAGAATAAAGAAAGATATAGTGGGCTATGTAGCTCGGTGTCTCAACTGTCAACAGGTGAAAGATGAGCATCAGAGACCGGGTGGTGTACTTCAGCGGATGGATATTCTAGAGTAAAAGTGGGAGAGGATTACTATGGATTTTGTGAGTGGTCTCCCTCAAACCTCAAAGAAGTTTGATTCGATTTGGGTGATTGAGGATCGACTGACCAAGTCCCCGCACTTAATTCCGGTGTGTACTACCTATTCTTCAGAGAGGCTGGCAGGGATTTTTATCCGGGAGATTGTTTGGTTGAATGGGGTCCCAGTTTCTATTATCTTAGATAGAGGTACTCAATTCACTTCCCAATTTTGGAGGACTTTTCAGTGAGAGTTGGGGACACAGGTGGAGCTGAGCATAATATTTTATCCTCAGACGGATGGGTAGTCCGAGCATACCATTAAGATATTGGAGCACATGTTGCGTGCCTGTATTATTGATTTTGGAGGTTCTTGCACTGAGTTCTTGCCACTTGCAGAATTTGCCTACAACAACAGGTATCAATCCAGCATTCAGATTGCATCGTATGAGGCCTTATATGGGAGACGGTGTAGATCTCCGGTTGGTTGTTTGAGCCTGGCGAGGCTAGGCTATTGGGGACAGAGTTAGTTCAGGATGCCTTAGAGAAGGTAAAAGTGATCCAGGAGAGACTTTGTACAGCGCAGTTGCGTCAGAAGAGTTATCAGACCGAAAGGTTCGAGATGTATATTATATGGTGGGCGAGAAGGTCTTGCTGAAGGTTTCGCCCATGAAGGGCGTTATGAGGTTAGGAAATAAAGGGAAGTTGAGTCCGCGGTTCATTGGACCTTTTAAGGCACTTAGGAGGATTGGGGAAGTGGCCTATATGCTTGCCTTACCACCCAGCTTGTCGGGGATTCATCCAATATTTCATGTATCTATGCTCTGAAAGTACGTTGGGGACCCGTCTCATGTGTTGGACTTCAGCACGGTTCAGTGGGATGATGATTTGACCTATGATGTGGAGCTAGTGGCTATTTTAGGCTGTCAGATTTGGAAATTGAGATCTAAGGATATAGCTTAGGTGAAGGTGCAGTGGAGAGATCAGCCCGTGGAAGAGGCTACCTGGGAGACCGAACGAGAGATGCGGAGCAGATATCCTCACCTATTTGAGACTTCAGGTATGTTTCTTGACTCGCTCGAGGATGAGCGTTTGTTAAAGTTGGGGAGGATGTGACGACCCAACCCATCATCTCATGTGTTACCGCCCCGTTTCCCCTATTTTATGCTTCTTCATGTTTCATTATTGGCATTTGGTGAGTTAGAGTTGAATTGGGTTGGTTTTCGTAGAAAATGAGACACTTAGTCTCTTTAAGGAAGGCTTGTTTTGGAGAAGTCAAATGTATGTTGACTATTGAGTTAGAGGGCTCGGATCTGATTTCCGGTGATTCGGTTAGCTTCGGGGGATGACTTCTGACTTAGGAGTGCGATCGGAATTGATTTTGGAGGTCCGGTGTAGCATTAGGCTTGAATTGGCGAAGTTAGTATTTTGGCGAATTCCGGTTTGTAGGTGAGATTTTGATCCGGGGGTCGGAATGGAACAATAGCTTCGTTAGGTGATTTTGGATGTGTGTACCAAATTTTAGGGCATTCGGAGGTGTTTTGTTCAGTTTTTTGATCAAATGCGTATTTCAGAAGTTTTTGAAGAACTTAGGCTTGAATACGATGTGATTTGATGGTTTTAGCATTGTTTCATGCGTTTTGATGATTGGAACAATTTTGAATGATATTTTGGGATGTGTTGGTGCATTTGGTTGAGGTCCCGGGGGCCTCGGGGTGATTTCAGATGTTTAACGGATGGTTTTTTAGGACTTGGGCTGTGCAGAAAATTGCAGGTCAGTGTTGCAGACATTTGTTCTATGCGATCGCATAAGGAGAGCTGCAATCGCATAGAAGGATTTTTGGGGCATGGTCATTTGTTCAGTGCGATCGCATGGCAGTGGTGCGATCGCAAAGAGGAAAATTGGGAGCCTAGATTTTGGTTCAATGCAATCGCGTGGATGTATATGCGATCGCACAGTTTAATTTGATTGGTCAATGCAATCGCGGGGGACCTTATGCGATCGCATAGGGTTAAAATCGGAGGTAAATATTTTGTGTTATGCGATGGCAATGGCTTGTATGCGATCGCATAGAGGAAATCTGGGCTGGACAGAATGGTTTTCAATAACATTTCATCCGCAAAGCTTAGGCCATTTCCACTATTTTTGAGCGACCTTGAGAGCTTTTGACATCGCATAGAGGAAATCTGGGCTGGACAGAATGGTTTTCAATAACATTTCATCCGCAAAGCTTAGGCCATTTCCACTATTTTTGAGCGACCTTGAGAGCTTTTGACATCGCATAGAGGAAATCTGGGCTGGACAGAATGGTTTTCAATAACATTTCATCCGCAAAGCTTAGGCCATTTCCACTATTTTTGAGCGACCTTGAGAGCTTTTGACATCGCATAGAGGAAATCTGGGCTGGACAGAATGGTTTTCAATAACATTTCATCCGCAAAGCTTAGGCCATTTCCACTATTTTTGAGCGACCTTGAGAGCTTTTGACGAGGATTGAAGAGGGTTTTGACTGGGAATCGATTGGAGCTAAGTCCTATGGCCTAGAAACATCATTTTATTGAAGAATCAACTCTTAAATTCATGGAAATTTGATTAAAAATGGAAGAACTAGGGCTTGACTTTTGAAATGAAAATTTGGGATTTGAGGGAGCATTTGAGCTCGGATTTTGGTAAATTTGATATGTATAGACTCGTGGCGGGATGAGGAATCCGGTGATGCGAATTTTATAATTTTTTGAGAAGTGGTCTCGGGGCTCGGGTTTTGCCAACTTCGTGATTTTTGATAATTTTCGAGTCTTTTCGATTGGGTTATGTTCCTTTAGCCTATTGTAACGTATTCCTTGTGGTTTTGATCAGATTCGACGCACGAGGAGGTCGATTCGAGAGGAAAAGGCATAGCGAATTAGAATATTGACCGGCTTGAGGTGAGTAATAGATGTAAATGATGTCCTGAGGGTTTGAAACCCCGAAATTCCACATTGTACGCTACATTGAGGCGAGACACGCACTCTAGGATGAGTGTGGGGTCGTTTGTGGTTGGGGATTGTGACCTGGTCCATCCCGAGTGATGTTTATACAGTGGTATCTATTGATACTTGTTTGGAAATCATCCTACTTGGACTAAATTGTCATATCTGGGCTTTGTGCCTATTATTTGAATCCTTCAGGGATTACTATCACTTTTTTCACATTATTTGACTTATTAATTGATTTCAGTCCAAGTTTAAATATTGGTTTGAAATGCTCAGCCATTTTTCTTAGATTTGAAAACTTGAATACTATTTTACTGACATTCTGAGCTGAAAACTTATTATTTTAATATTGACCGAGAGGCTTATGTGAATTTCTGGACTGAGCATGGATCGGCTGCGCGCCGCAGCGGTGTTATATTGATATTGTGGCCGAGAGACTAGTTTGTTCCACTAGATGGCTTGATTATTTGTGTGTGGGCTGTAGGAGTCCCTCCGGAGTCTGTACACACCCCCAGTGAGCGATGCGATGTTAAATGGATCGGGCTGCACGCCACAGCGGGTACTAGAGTGTACCATTCTATGTGCGGCATTGCATTCATGCATTGATATTTATTTGGTTTTACTTGTCATAGTAGTTCTGTACATTATTTCATCGGTGTGTTGTTTCATGATTAAATGGTCTGGACTGCCAGTTATAGCTTATTTTGTTTTATTCCATGATTTCTTACTCTCAGCCTTTATTTATGTTCATTACTCATTCGGTCGGAGTACTCACATTACTCCCTACACCTTGTGTGCAGATCCAGGTACCCTACAGGCTGAGTGAGGACTTGATTAGTAGCACAGCATTATTAGGGAGCGTCGAGGTAGCTGTATGGCGTTTGTAGCCTTGATCTCTCCCTTCTATCTCTATCCTTTTGTTCCGTATTTGTCACACCTCCTTTTTCCTACACCCCGTGAGGGCGTAAAGGAGTTTTTCCAATTAAAGGACAATCGGAACGGGATTTGTTATTAAGATTCAGAGTCGCCACTTGGGAGATTAATGGTGTCCCAAGTCACCGGTTGAATCCCAAACCGAGGTGATTATGACTCCGTTAACAGTCTGCGAAACAGAAATCCGGATAAGGAATTCTGTTAACCCGGGAGAAGGTGTTAGGCATTCCCGGGTTCTGTGGTTCTAGCACGGTCACTCAACTTTCATATTTGGCTTATTTATTTGATTTTAGTACATGTTTTAACCTATGTGCTTTTAACTTTGAACCGCTTTTATTATTATTATTTGAGAGAATTGCAACGTCGTGAAAACACGTCTTGAACCATGTCACACTAGTGCACCCGTGGTTGTCAATACATTTCGACTTCGTTGATATTTGGATTTGGGTCACATAAATGTGCACCCGTATTTAAGAAAGTAAGATTATTAAAAAACGCGCCTAAAGTGACTAATGCACCATTATTTGGGGAAGGTCGTGAAATTCGCTAAACGGCCTATCCTGAAGTCTAGGTATTTTTAGTATGACATTTATTGAGGCCCCCGCAATTTGTATTTTTATTTGGCGAGACTCATCTCATCATTTTTATTTAAAGTTCAATCCTAAAGCGGCTATAATTTTGGGCCTTGCATGCAACCCTCATAAAAGACTATTGATCAGGTACGCCCAAAGGGCAGGCCAATCGTGGGCCTGGGCTGAAAGGTGTAATTGCAGGCAGTCGTTTGGGCCTGACTGTCGAGCCCAGTAAGATAAACTCCCCTGACTTCAACTTAGCCAATAGAAGTTCTGAAGTTTAGGCCCATTCAGTTATGAGAATTCAACCTAAGCAATCACTAATTACAATTCATTTTAACAAGGGAATTTGTTAATCCAGCTATTTGCATGTTTCGTGATTTTTATACTGAAGCCCTAGGTGATTACTTTTAAAAGTTGAAGTCTTAATCATGGAATCAAAATACATTTACAATACACATACTGACTAACAAATTGATTTTATCATTTTTGCATCATCATGCTGAAACTCAGAGACTTCTTAACTACAATGAGATTTAAACAATCAACTTCAACTGTGTTAGATCTATTTACATTACATTTGTTATACTGAAGTGTAAAACAGCCCAAACAATCCGAAATAGTCAAACAGTTCTGTCTTAATTACAAACCAAGACCTACTGAAATTCATGAGATTACATAAGATATAACACAAAAATTATCAGGAACTATGCTGCATTTCACTCATCTCCATAAACTCGTAAGTTACATTGAGGTAGATTCGAAGTGTGTACCTGGAAATGGAAATTTTAACAGCAGAAGAAGATCAGGAGTAGCAATACAATAGCAAACCAAGAGATAAGCAAACAGCAACAGCGCACAGCTCAGAAAATTGAGTCACAGCCCAGAATGAATTTAAAACCAGATTAAAACAACAGATCGACCACAAATCAACTGAATGCACCCAAATAACTCGAAATATAACTTGAATTAACCCAAAATTGGACTGCCAGACCTCAGAAGAACTAAAGCACATTAAAATCAAACCATGAGACCAAGAGCAACTACTAAACCTCGAAATTTAGCCAAAGCTCAATGTAACAGTACTTGTACTGGTCTGTTATGTTACTGCATTTCTCTGTTTGTTTGTTTTGATTTTTTTTGGCAATTTTCTAATGTTTTACTTTTTGTTTTCTGTAGACAACGAAAGCTAGAAGGCAATTTTTTGAATTCAAAATCTAGATCAGATCTAGAGAGAGTTTTTGTGGGGGGGGGGGGATTTGGGGTTCCAAACATCTCCCACAAGGCAGAAATGACTGCCTTTTATTGGAAAAGTAGAGAAAAACTTCAGATTTGCATTTATACCCCTAGTCCCTTTTTAATTTTTCAGTTTTAACCCTCATTTCCTGACTTGTTACTCAAGTCACCACCACCAAAATTATTGAAAATCTACTTGTACCCCTATCTAGAAGGTTCTACGATGTTCTTTTAGCTATGAAAAACCTAAACTACCCTTGATTGAGTTCTAAAACTACCAACTCTAACAAACTAGGCCATTTCCCATGCCCAAATTACCCTTTAACTAGGCTGAAATTACTAATTCAAACCCCAACCTTGCTGATTAACTATGGTTAACTAATCATTCAGCAACTCAATTAGCTAGAACCAAGTGAAAACTCAAATCTCAAATCAAAACTAATTGCTGAAGTTAAAATTACCCACTACTATCGACAATCAGACTAGCTAATCACTTTGACCACCTCATTAATACGAAACTAGCATACTAAACAAAATTTAAACTAATCAGTCAATCCAAACAAATACATATCAGAACATAGAACTGACTTCAAAGATGCAAACAGAAACCCTAATTAATTACTTGAACTCGTAACAAAATGAGAAGAACTCAATCGTGAATTAACACAGAATGAATTATAAAATCATGAACGAAATTAAACGAGGAAAAGAACAAAACATGAATCAAAATGGAATTAAGACTAATCCTAAACTAATCAAAATGGAAGAACTCAATCTCTTCTTTTTTTTCTTTTCTCTTGTTTTTTCTTTTCTTTTCATTTGCTTTTTCACTGCTCTTCTCTTGTTTTAACACTTACTTTCCGACACGGGCCTACGAGTTTTATTGTCGATTCCGAAAGAGGGGTACGAAAGAAAATAAAATAAGGCTCAAAGGGATAACAAAGGATAAAGTGTTTAGATAGAACAAACAAATGCCTTCGTCATTTCAATCTCAACAAATGCCAAATACAATTAAGTACGATTAGACAAAGAAATCATACATAGTATCGTTTGACTGCATCGGAGTTGATAGCCATTTCTACACATTTTCCTTCCATATCTGTCAGATATAATGCACAATTGGACAACACTCTGGTTACAACAAATGGCCCCTGCCAGTTGGGGGTGAACTTTCCTTTTGCTTCGACACAATGAGGTAAGATACGCCTCAACACCAATTTCTCTACTTCAAACTTCCGCGGACGCACTTTCTTGTTATATGCTCTTGCCATTCTCTGTTGGTACAACTCTCCGTGACATACTGCTGCCAATCTCTTTTCATTAATCAAGCTCAGTTGCTCCAAACGGGCCTTGACCCATTCGACATCGTCAATTTCCGCCTCGGCAATAATCCGAAGGGATGGTATTTCAACCTCTATGGGTATTACTACCTCCATACCGTATACCAATGAATAAGGATTCACCCCTACTGAAGTGCGAACAGTAGTGCGATAGCCTAACAGAGTGAAGGGTAACTTCTCATGCCATTGCCTGGACCCTTCTACCATTTTCCGAAGTATCTTCTTGATGTTCTTGTTATTTGCCTCGACTGCTCCATTAGCCTTCAGACGATATGGGGTGGAATTGCGGTGCGTGATCTTAAACTGCTAACATGTTTATGCCATCAGATGGCTGTTGAGATTGGCACCATTGTCTGTGATAATTACCTTCGGGATTCCGAATCGACAAATGATATTCGAATGCACAAAATAAACCACTGCCTTCTTGGTCACCGATTTGAAAGTTTTTGCCTCAACCCACTTAGTGAAATAATCAATGGCTACCAGAATAAACCTGTGCCCATTTGACGTTGCTGGCTCGATCGGCCCAATGACATCCTTTCCCCAAGAAACAAAGGGCCATGGTGCCGACATTGTGTGCACTTCAGATGGTGGAGAGTGAATCAAATCTCCATGTACTTGGCACTGATGACACTTGCACACGAAACTGATACAATCCCGTTCCATAGTAAGCCAATAATATCCTGCTCGAAGAATTTTCTTGGCCAATACATATCCACTCATATAAGGTCCACAAACTCCAGCATGTACCTCGGTCATGATAGCTGTAGCCTGTTTAGCATCCATGCACCTCAATAAACCAAGATCCGGAGTTCTTTTGTACAACACTCCTCCACTAAAGAAAAATCCGCTTGTTAAGCGCCTAACGGCTCTTTTTTGATCCCCTGTGGCCTGTGCCAGATATACTCCCGTCCTGAGGTATTCTTTGATATCATGAAACCACGGCTCACCATCAAGCTCTTCCCCCACCATGTTACAATAGGCATGCTGATCTCTAACCTGAATCTACAACGGGTCCACGTACGCCTTGTCTGGATGATGCAACATTGATGCCAAAATTGCCAAAGCGTCAGCAACTTCATTATGAATCCTTGGGATATGCCTGAAGTCTATCGACTGAAACCGTTGACAAATTTCATGCAAACACTACTGGTACGATATGAGCTTTACGTCTCGCATCTCCCATTCTCCCTGAATCTGATGCACCAGAAGATCTGAGTCGCCCATGACCAAGATTTCCTGGAAACCCATCTCTATAGCCAACCTCAGACCCAAGATACATGCCTCGTATTCAGCCATCTTATTGGTGCAGTAGAAGCGAAGTTGAGCTGTAACAGGGTAGTGTTGCCCTATCTCAAAAATAAGTACCGCTCCTATCCCCACGCCTTTGGTATTGGCCGCCCCGTCAAATAACAACTTCCAACACGGTTTTTCGTCTTGCTCTAATTCCTCGATGTGCATTGTCTCCTCATCAGGGAAGTATGTCTTCAAAGGTTCATATTCATCATCAACTGGGTTCTCGACTAGATGATACGCCACCGCTTGTGCTTTTATCACTGTACGGGTCACGTAGACAATATCAAATTCTATAAGCAAGATTTGCCATTTCGCGAGCCTCCCTGTGGGCATGGGCTTTGGAAAAATGTATTTCAATGGGTCCAACCTCGATATGAGATAGGTGGTATATGATGACAAGTAATGTTTCAATTTCTGCGCCACCCAGGTTAAAGCACAACACGTCCTCTCAAGCTGAGTGTATTTTGCCTCATAAGATGTGAACTTCTTGCTGAGGTAGTAAATTGCCTGCTCTTTCTTTCCTGTGACATCATGCTGCCCCAGTACACAACCAAAAGAGTTATCCAAAACTGTCAGATAGAGGATCAAGGGTCTTCCCGGCTCTGGCTGAAACCAACACAGGTGGACAGGCCAAAAACTCCTTAATCCTGTCGAATGCTGCCTGACATTCATCCGTCCACCTGACCACAACATCTTTCTTTAGCAGCTTAAAGATAGGCTCGCAAGTTGTCGTAAGCTGGGAAATGAGCCTGCTGATATAATTCAACCTGCCGAGCAAACTCATCACCTCTTTCTTGCTTTTTGGCGGTGGTAACTCCTGAATGGCTTTGATTTTGGACGGGTCTAACTCAATACCGCGTCGACTTACCACGAACGGAACTCCGAATGCATACTTCGCTGGATTAAGTTTGAGATTATACCTGCGGAGCCTCTGAAAAAATTTCCTCAAGTCTTTAACATGGTCACATTGCCTCCTTGACTTTATGATCACGTCGTCCACATAGACCTCAATTTCCCAATGTATCATGGCATGGAACATGGTTGTCGTTGCCCTCATATATGTTGCCCCTGCGTTCTTCAACCTGAATGGAATGACTCTATAACAATACGTCCCCCAAGGCATGATGAATGTCGTCTTTTCTGCATCTTCCTCATCTATTAAAATCTGGTGATAACCCGCATAACAATCCACGAAGGAACCGATCTCATGTTTGGCACAATTGTCAATTAATATATGGATGTTTGGTAGTGGGAAGTTGTCTTTTGGACTCGCCTTATTGATATCACGGTAATCAACGCACACTCTGGTATTTCCATAATTTTTTGGTACAGGCACAACATTATCTAACCAGGTGGGATACCGGTGACCCGAATGACCTTTGCATCAAACTGTTTGGTGACCTCTTCTTTGATTTTCACACTGACATCTGTTTTAAATTTCCTCAGCTTCTGCTTGACAGGAGGGCATGCTGGGTCTGTGGGCAATTTGTGGACCACCAAATCGGTACTTAAACCCAACATATCGTCATATGATCATGCAAAAACATCTTATACTCAAGCAGCGCCTCCATTATATCTTCTATGAGCGGAGGCTCCAAATGGACACTTATTTTTGTTTCTCGTACATTCTCCTGATCCCCTAAATTGATTGCCTCTGTGTCGTTCAGATTAGGTTTGGGTTTTTCCTCAAATTGACTTAATTTTGTACTGATTTCTTCAAAGGCTTCCTCATCATCATACTCAATTTCTTGTATTATTATTTTGGAGTTAGATTGGTAATCAAGACTAGGCCGAAGACTCCACATGTATGACACATCAGTGATAGCAGCATAAAAGGGACTGTACATGAAAGACAAAAATAAAGGCTATCAGGAATGAAAAAGAAAGGAAATTGCATTTCATTAAAATTGTAAGATAACAAGGTTTAACTCATCCAAATGGACGGAACATAGCATCCGAATTACAACCTTGGAAATAATCCAGATTAAACTGAAAGGAAAATCAAAACTAACTACCACGACTCCCTCCGGGTAGGAAGAGGAGTAGCTTCCCAATTATTAAGCTTTGCACGGGCCCCCACGAACTGCACATCTGCTTTGCTTGGACCTTTACCTGCCTCCATTATATTCACCTCATCAAACAGCTTTTCAAACCTTTCCATCAGCTTCTTGTCGGGTTCCATCCTTACAGAATTAAGCATTGCCATTGCTGGGTGCCTCTTAGTACCAGGCCAAACAAAGGAACGGGATCGGTGGGGTATGGGTTTTGGAAGGGTCCATGCTCTCTTTTTCATCTGCTTAGCTTGCTTTATGTCAACAGTAGTGGGCTTAAAGCCTAAATCAAAAGTACCCAGGTTTCCAGGAAGAGATACCGGCTGTATGATGCCCTGTAACGAGGCACCCAAGCCTTTTCCAGGTAAGAATCCATTCTTTATCATTTCTGAAGCCATCATGACAGATGCAACAGCTACTCTGGGCCTGGGAATACACTCTCCTTCCGGAATTTGGGCAACTGCTACTGTGTCCGAGACTTGGTAAACCCATGGACCTTTGTCGTCCTCAGCTTCATCGAAAGGCATAATGGTATTACATGAATTATCCTCTCCATGCACCACAATTTCCTGCCGGTACCATTCAAATTTGACCATCTGATGCAAGGTAGACGGCACAACTTTTGCGGCATGAATCCAAGGCCGACCCAATAAGAGATTGTAAGAGACTGCCACGTCGAGCACTTGGAACTCCATTGTGAATTCAACCGGTCCTATTGTTAGTTCTAACACGATGTCCCCAACCGTGTCCTTTCCTCCTCCATCAAATCCTCGCACGCAGATGCTATTCTTCTGGATTCTCTCACTATCCACTTTTAACTTTTCCAGGGTGGAGAGAGGGCAAATGTTTGCGTTAGACCCGTTGTCGATCAATACTAGAGTAACTACAGAGTCTTCACACTTCACGGTGAGGTAAAGTGCCCTATTATGCTCAGTACCCTCCAAAGGCAACTCATCATCAGAAAATGTAACCCTGTTGACCTCGAAAATCTTGTTTGCTATATTCTCCAGATGATTTACAGAGATCTTATCTAGAACATGGGCTTCATTTAGAATCTTCATCAATGCCCGGCGATGCTCGTCCGAATGAATCAATAGAGACAACAATGAAATCTGCACCGGAGTTTTCTTCAGTTGTTCTACAATAGAATAATCTTGCGCCTGCATCTTCTTTAAGAATTCTTCAGCCTCTTCTTCAGTTACGACCCTCTTTACTGGTGCTGGATTGTCTTTGGCTGCTTTAACCTTTCTAAGCTCTTCAGGGGCAAAGCATCACCCTGAACGAGTCAGTCCATGGGTTTCACAAACTTCTTCTTTAACTTCCTTCCCCTTGTACGTCACAGTCACTCGGTCATAGTTAAATGGGACGGCCTTTTCACTGATCATTGGTAACTGAATCATCGGTTTGATGATAACTGGCTCTGCGTGAGTGCCCTTTGCAATCACAACGGGCTTGACAACTGCTCCTGGTACTTTAACTTGTTCTTGTTTCACTGCCATCGCTGGTTTGCTGACTGTCTGTTCTACTGTGACCAATGCCTTTTCACTGATTAATTTCTCATTTGCTCTGTTCTCACTGTCCCTAATCATCATCACGGTCTGTGAAGCCTTATTGTATTCCCCTTTTTGCACTAACTCGATCATATGAGTCTCATGATGGGTGGCTATTGGATTCTGAGTGATGTTAGGCGTCTCCGGAGCGTGTATTTCAATTCGGCGGGTATCAATAAGCTCCTGGATGGCCGTTTTCAAATGCCAGCATTTCTCTGTATCATGCCCCGGAGCACCTGAGCAATACTCGCAGTTCACCGAATGGTCCAGGTTTCTTGGGGGAGGATTTGGTATTTTGGGTTCAATCGGACTTAACATGCCCAATTGTCTCAATCTGTGGTATAAGCTGGTGTAAGATTCTCCCAATGGTGTAAAAGTTTTCTTTTTCTGCAGCCTGTCATTTTTAGAAGCAAGGTTGGGTTGAAAACCGGGTCCAGTGGGGTTTTTGTAGGCTCTCGGAGGTGGGTATGTCTTTTGAGTATGGTAGCCATTTTGTGGGATGGGTGCACGCCAGAGCGTCTGAGGTTGAGGGTATGTTTGGGCATGGTGGATGGAGAAGTGGGGGACTAGAGGTGGATAGTAGTGTTGTGGCAGGCCAAATGGGTAGTGTGGGTAGGTTTGGGGATTGGGGCGTGGTTGGTGGTAATATGGCGATGGACCCCTGGACCAAGCTCTTGATTCTACTACTGTAACATCTTCCTTTTTCTTCTTTCCCAACGCCCCTCCAGTGCCACTATGAATGGTCTGGGTAGTTGCTTTAATCATTGAATAGCTCATAATTTGGTTGGTCTTGAGACCCTCTTCCACCATACTTCCTATTTTTACTACCTCATTAAAAGTTTTCCCAACTGCCGACACCAAATGACCATAATAAGTAGGCTCCAAAGCCTGCAGAAAATAATCGACCATCTCGCCTTCATTCATTGGAGGATCAACTCTAGCGGCCTGTTCTCTCCACCAAAAACCATACTCTCTGAATCTTTCCCCTGGCTTCTTCTTAATTTTGGTTCATGACAGCCGGTTCGGGACAATCTCTAAGTTATACTGAAAATGGCCTGCGAATTCCTAGGCCAAATCATCCCATGTGTACCATCGAACATAATCTTGCCGCGTGTACCATTCCAAAGCAGCACCACTGAGGCTTTGACTAAAGTATGCCATTAATAAATCATCTCTTCCCCCAACTCCTCTCATCTTGCTGCAAAATCCTCTCAGATGGGCTACTGGGTCACCATGTCCGTCATACAGATCAAACTTTGGTAGCTTGAATCCCGCAGGCAATTGGACGTTAGGAAACAAGCACAAGTCTTTGTAAGTGACATTCACATGCCCTCCTAGACCTTGCATGTTTTTGAATGATTGTTCCAAGCTTTTCACCTTTCGTATCATCTCTTCCTGCTCAGAGTTTTTAGGAGGCTTCTCTTCTTCAGCTGTGATATCAAGATGGGGAGTATAAGGATATGGTTATGTCGGTTTGAAGGTGGGTTTCCTGAGTCTGAAATAGGGGTTCACTAAAAGATCTCTGTAATGTGGTGGGTGGAGGAACCACAAACACGGGAGTGGTTGGAGGTGGAGGACAAGGGATTTGTTTGGGTGGTGGTGTTTGGGAAGTATTTGCATATTATTGCTGGTAAGTAGGGTAGGCCGGAGAGGAATTAACTGTTAGGAGGATCTTGTGGTTGAGCTAATGGTGGGATGTAGGTAGGATTAGCGGGATAGGCTGGTAGTGGGTGTCCCTTTGCCCAAGCCTGGTACATTTCGTCCATCTGCTGCTTCAATTTAATCATCTCTTCTTTCATGGCGTTGACATCCACAACTTCTTCCTCCCTAGATGGGTCGACAATGCTTGCTTCTAACTGTTGGTTGACCATTTTTTACTTATCTTTAGAGCAGGTGTTATATGGGTGGGTTGCCAGAATGCCAGTCAACTGAACCACCTATCTGGACTCGTCATCAACAACAATGTTGTTAGCGGTTAGAGCATAATCAAATAGATAATTGCACATTTGGCCATGAATGCATCTAGGCAGTTAATGGTTTCTAACATGCATTTGCTCGACCGCTTGCGTCATCCCGGCTTTGACTGTGATGTCTTTCTTTTATCCTTGCCTTGTTTTTTTTTATTTTTCCATTGTTTCTTTGTTGCGGATCTTTTCTCCTTTTCTCTCCCATTTTCTTTTATCGCTCCTCTCTTCTTTTCATTTTGGCTTTTATTCTCACTGTATTTTCCTCTTTCATATGGCTATGGTCGGATCCTATAGGGATTGCCTATGCATTGTGCCCGTGCCCGAATAAGATCAAATGCAATAAATGTAAAATATGGACCACATGTTTTTGGAATTTTCAATTTTAATAATAGCAAACATTTCAATTACAAGGACTCGAGACTGACGCATGAAGACAACTAATAGACTCTAACCGACAAGATGGGCTACAAACTCCATCAACAATTATTCAACTTAAAATGAAAGTGCAGACTGACTTGAAAAGAAAGTACAGACTCAGATAACTGACAGACTCTAGTGAAAGGAAATACAGACTCTAATGACGGTCATGAATACATTAAAGCTCCTGGTGCCCGCGGGACATCGTTCGGTCTTGCCGCGGGCCTATGTGCAAGTTCCCCTTGGAGTCTGTCCAGGTCACTCATTATTTGTTTCACAAATATCATCACTGAGGCAAGGAAGGTAGTCTGATTCATATTCTCACACATTTGGCATTTTCTTGTGATATAATGAGCAATAGCTAGGATTCTTTCTCTGTTTATGCCTTTTTCCCGAAGCAGCCGACCTATTTGTTCGGCCCTGGCTCCCAAAGTCTGCTGATTTCGCTCCTGGAGTTGTCGCAGGTCCATTTCTAATTGTGCTATTGCTGTATAACAGTGCTCCCTCTCAACCTTGAACTCTTTTGCTTGTTCGATCATTTTGTTTTCTGCGGTGATGACCCTTTTTTTTAATCCTATGACCTCATTATCATATTCTTCCCTTAACTGCCTGACCATGCGGGCTCGTTCCTCTATGATTTTAGCCAACTGCTTTCGAACCGCGGCTAATTCTCTTTCCGCTTTGTTGTGGTCAAAACTGTAGTCATCCACTCTTTGCCGTAGGCTTTCTATAAGTTTTGCGTCTTTGGCGCTCCTGACGGGATTTTCGGCAGCCATTTTCATCTTTTGGATTTGGGCTCGTAAGGCCTCATTCTCCTTAGCCAATTTCTTTTTCTCACCCTCATCAGCTGCAACTTGTACGCTATTTTCAAACTGAAGGTCTTGGACCCACTTTTCCAATTCTCCTATTTTGGCTCTATATTCATTTTCTTTGGCTAACCAGGCCCACTGTTCTTGGGATGCTTCGGTAAACTCCTAGATGTGAGGTCTTTTGGCTGGTCTCTCATGTGCATGTTCTCTCCTATACCAAGCAAGATATGCCGGCAACACTTCGCCTTTGGCTCGATCCTGCATTCAAGTATCTGCTTTTAAGTATTGGCATTCATTCTAGATCTGGCGGACTCTTGCTTCAGGAAACTGTCCGTCAGGGCTAATCTCAGCTACCTGAGCACTAAGGTCGCCGTCTTTCGGCTCTATCTGGAACCTTCCGAGCTGCCTTAAAACTCGATACGGGGCATAAGGTTGAATGCTCTTGAGACCCATTAGGAGGAAGTGCGACCTTGCTGCTGGCATATATATGATTTCATCAATAGACAACCATCCAAGCGTCCACTCTATTTGACTAGCGGTGAGGGACCGAAAATATGCCATCCAATCCGTGAATCCTTCAGGCAGATGGACCCCTTTAATCCTTGTATAAAACTCTTCTATTCATGTTTTCTCTGAAGTCCCATAACTTAAGAACTGAGGACGATAGCACAGATGCTCGGTCATCCACATTTGCAGAAGTATATTGCACCCCTCAAAGAAATTTCCCCCGGCTTTGCAGGTTGTAAGAGCGCGGAAGATTTCGGCCAATATCATAGGTGCGAGAGTGCTTTTGGCTTGAGTCATTAGAGTACTGACGACCCCGGCTATTTTGATGTCAATGTTTCCATCTTTCCTTGGAAATACCACAAGCCCCAAAAAAATCACCATGAAAACGACACGCCTATGCTCCTCCCATTTTTGGCGGTTTTCGTTACTACATATCTTGCTTTCCGGGTTATTGAACCCCCCGATGTGGCCATATCTATGGTATATGAAGTGTGGGGTGCAAAATCCATTTGCCATATCTGCATTGTGAACCGTTCTAAGTATCTTCAAAGAGTCTAAAAATATGTGCACGGCTACAGTTCTCGGGGCCACTAAGTATTTGTCTTTTAAAGGAACCTCATCTTTCCTGATGTACCTAGCCATTTCTTCTAGTGTTGGGGTAAGCTCAAAGTCTGAGAAATGGAAAACATTGTGTGCCGGGTCCCAGCACGTGACCAAAGCTATAATGATGTCCCTTCGAGGCGCAATTTCCAATAAACCAGTAAGCTCTTTCAAATATTTGTTGACCTCGCCCTGTCCTTCTTTGCCCAAATCGTTCCACCACAGACGCAACTCCAACGGGATTTTATTCATGATTTAGAAAGGTTCATTTTGAGTCATGCTCATCCTGCACATTTATTAAGGTGATTTAATCACTTATTTTGTCCTAAAATAAAAAATGACACTATTATTTTTATTCAAATTTCTAATTTCAAATAAACTCGGTTTTACAAATATGGCCCTTCAGCACTTCGAGTGAAGATTTTCAAGGTTGTGCCCGCAAACCATTTTAAAATGACTCAAAGTGGCTATTCCTGCGAAAACAGCCTTCTGCCGCCCTTTTAGGACATTCGGCTTATTTTCAACATGAACGGCGTCACCCGACTTATTTATGACGAAATAAAAAAAAAATTGGTGAATTTTTGAAAAGGGATGGTTGGACCCGTCGAGGGTTGCCTACGTATCTCACATCCGGTGAGAATCAAACCTGCGTAGTTCGGGCAAGTAAACTAGCTATTTTCGAAAACAAAACACTTTTTGTATTTTCTTTCCAACAATTGAAATTAAAATTCTTTCGTTTTTTCTTCATTTTTTCTTTATTGACAAATGACGCAAACTATGTCTAAAAAACTCTTTGTTTTACTTTTCAATTGGCACATAAAACAAATAAAAATATTTTTTTTCTTTCTTTTTCTTTTTTTTTGTTTCCTTTTCCATTTGACATCAAACACTCCTTTTATTTTCTCAAAAATCCGGCAAAGTTTCAGCACTACTTGGACATAGGTTTTTGCTAAATCATGTAATTAGCTCTCTACACTATTATTTCTTTTCCTCTTTCCCAAATATTCAAGCCAGTCAGCGCGCGAGTCCAAGACAAATAAATGCAATACGTAAAATGCATCATAGTGGTCTTTTCATATCCGGTTACCTGTCCTAGACGTACCCAATCTCTGTGTTGAGTCCCCTAAGTCATATGCACGTGATGCAAATAAGCGCTCCTACTAGGGATCCAGCATGGAGTCAAGTTATTCTAGGTTCAAAACCTGGGTATGTGTTCTAGACTGTGTACCCGAGCGGACAACTCGAGTCGAGGAAGGGGCTACATACCGGGGACCCGCGGGATCATCCGGCTTAGTAACTTGTCCGGCCTCTTTCTTATTTCAAGGTATGACACTAATAGAATAGGGAGTCTCAACCAGTAAGCACATCCCCAGAGGTGAGAAGAGAAGGGTTTCGGCACAGTTTATATACAGTTTAGATAATATCAAAACGGTGAACATTTTGCACATTAAGCATGAAATATGTAGGAAAATCAGATAAAGCCAAACATAACAATTATTCTAAGCTCGAATTCTTAAACCCTGAACCGAAATTCTTGGTTTGTATCCCCAGCAGAGTCGCCAGAGCTGTCACACCTCCTTTTTCCTACACCCCGTGAGGGCGTAAAGGAATTTTTCCAATTAAAAGACAATCGGAACGGGATTTATTATTAAGATTCAGAGTCTCCACTTGGGAGATTAATGGTGTCCCAAGTCACCAGTTGAATCCCGAACCGAGGAGATTATGACTCAGTTAACAGTCCGCGAACCAAAAATTCGGATAAGGAATTCTGTTAACCCGGGAGAAGGTGTTAGGCATTCCGGGGTTCCATGGTTCTAGCACGGTCGCTCAACTGTCATATTTGGATTATTTATTTGATTTTAGTACATGTTTTAACCTATATGCTTTTAACTTTGAACCGTTTTATTATTATTATTTGAGAGAATTGCAACATCGTGAAAACACGTCTTGAACCACATCGCACCAGTACACCCGTGGTTGTCAACACATTTCGACTCCGTTGAGATTTGAATTTGGATCACATAAATGTGCACCCGTATTTAAGAAAGTAAGATTATTAAAAAACGCGCCTAAAGTGACTAACTCACCATTATTTGGGGAAGGCCGTGAAATTCGCTAAACGGCCTATCCCGAAGTCTAAGTATTTTTAGTATGACATTTATTGAGGGCCCCGCAATTTTTATTTTTATTTGGCGAGGCTCGTCTCATCATTTTTATTTAAAGGTCAATCCTAAAGTGGCTATAATTTTGGGTCTTGCATGCAACCCTCATAAAAGACTAAAGATCAGGTACGCCCAAAGGTTAGGCCAATCGTGGGCCTGGGCTGAAAAGTGTAATTGCAGGCAGCTGTTTGGGCCTGACTGTCAAGCCCATTAAGATAAACTCCCCTGACTTCAACTTAGCCAATAGACGTTCTGAAGTTCAGGCCCATTCAGTTATGAGAATTCAACCTAAGCAATCACTAATTACAATTCATTTTAACAAGGCAATTTGTTAATCCAACTATTTGCATGTTTCCTGATTTTTATATTGAAGCCCTAGGTGATTACTTTTAAAAGTTGAAGTCTTAATCATGGAATCAAAATACATTTACAATATACATACTCACTAACAAATTGATTTTATCATTTTTGCATCATCATGCTGAAACTCAGAGACTTCTTAACTACAATGAGATTTAAACAATCAACTTCAACTGTGTTAGATCTATTTACACTACATTTGTTATACTGAAGTGTAAAACAGCCCAAACAATCCGAAATAGTCCAAAATAGTTCAGTCTTAATTACAAACCATGACCTACTGAAATTCATGAGATTACATGAGATATAACACAAAAATTATCAGGAACTATGCTACATTTCACTCATCTCCACAAACTCGTAAGTTACATTGAGGCAGATTCGAAATGTGTACTTGGAAATGGAAATTTAAACAGCAGAAGAAGATCAACAGTAGCAATACAACAGCAAACCAAGAGATAAGCAAACATCAACAGCGCACAGCTCAGGAAATTGAGTCACAACCCAGAATGAATTTGAAACCAGATTAAAACAAGAGATTGACCACAAATCAACTGAATGCACCCAAATAACTCGAAATTCAACTTGAATTAACCCAAAATTGGACTGCCAGACCTCAGAAGAACTTCAACATATTAAAATCAAACCACGAGACCAAGAGCAACTATTAAACCTCGAAATTGAGCCAAAGCTTAATGTAACAGTACTTGTACTGGTCTGTTATTTTACTGCATTTCTCTGTTTGTTTGTTTGATTTTTTTGGCAATTTTCTAATGTTTTACTTTTGGTTTTCTATAGAGAACGAAAGCTAGAAGGCAATTTTTTGAATTCGAAATCTAGATCAGATCTAGAAAGAGTTTTTTTTTTGGGGGGNTTTATCGGCAAAGTAGAGGAAAACTTCGGATTTGCATTTACACCCCTAGTCCCTTTTTAATTTTTCAGTTTTAACCCTTATTTCCTGACTTGTTACTCAAGTCACCACCACTAAAATTATTGAACTTCTACTTGTACCCCAATCTAGAAGGTTCTAGGATGTTCTTTTAGTTATGAAAAACCTAAACTACCCTTGATTGAGTTCTAAAACTACCAACTCTAACAAACTAGGCCATTTCCCATGCCCAAATTACCCTTTAACTAGGCTGAAATTACTAATTCAAGCCCCAACCTTGTTGATTAACCATGGTTAACTAATCATTCAGCAACTCAATTAGCTAGAACCAGGTTCAAACTCAAATCTCAAATCAAAACTAATTGCTGAAGTTAAAATTACCCACTACTATCAACAATCAGACTAGCTAATCACTTTGACCACCTCATTAATACGAAACTAGCATACTAAACAAAATTTAAACTTATCAGTCAATCCAAACAAATACATATCAGAACATAGAACTGACTTCAAAGATGCAAACAGAAACCCTAATTAATTACTTGAACTCGTAACAAAATGAGAAGAACTCAATCGTGAATTAACACAGAATGAATTATAAAATCATGAACGAAATTAAATAAGGAAAAGAACAAAACATGAATCAAAATGGAATTAAGACTAATCCTAAACTAATCAACATGCTTAACCTATACTAGGGTGAACAAATTTCCAAGAGAATGCAAGATTAAACCCCAAAACCCGAAATCATGAGCACAGATAACCCGATACAGAACCGAGACATAAAGAAAGAAATTAACAGGAAAGAAAACTCACTGAGTCAAACTTGCAAAGAATATGTTAAACGAAAACCCAGGACCTCGGAGAAACATGGTGGACTGACTTGCATGCAAACCTGGTCAGGAGCTTTAGGACATGAGCCTTTGATTTAAAAATCGAACACCACTGGCTAGAATTGAGGCACATGGACTTAGGGTTTAGCATGTAGAGATGCCAGGGAATCCAAGGTGTTATTCTAAGGATAAACTAAGGCGGCGCTGCCACCAAATGCTATAGGGATTTTAAAACGGCGGCTCTAGGATTTCAACGATTCGAGAGGTTCAAAGCGTTTTTGAGAGGAATTGATGGTAGATTGGGGATGAGGGAGTCAAGGATAACATATGATGTGAATTTGGGAAATTTTGGAAAAAGTGATGTCATGGCCGGAAACCTTCAATCGAAGATTCGACGACTTCGGGCAAGATTCGAAGGACAGCATTGTGGGGGTTGGAAAGAGGGGTTCATGGGGAATCCGTGGTGTTTTCTGGTGGTCATTGGCGTAAGTGGCGTTTATCGCCGGCAGCGGAGCCGGCGAAGTTGCGGAGGAGATAAGAGGAAGATGGCATAAGGTCTCTAGGTTTTGACTGATTTTAAGACAGTTATATTGAAATGTGGCAATCACTTGTGGCTGTTGGATCACGGAGATGAATGGCCAAGATCACTTCGTTACTTACCTCAAACGATGTTGTTTAGTTTGTTAATAGGGCAGACCGAGTTATTGGGATTGGGCCTGGATTTTTCGAAGGTTAATTTTGTTTTGGGCTCAACCATTTGGCCCAAATTCGGGTCTTTTAAGACCAGCCCCCTTTTTTGTTTGTTCTCTTTTTCCATTTGAATTTCTTTATTTATTTTTGTCTATATTTGTATTTTATTTTGTATTTTTTTTTGGTATTTATTTATTTATTCTGATTCAAAAGGGCTAAAAATAAAACTCACAACCAAATTACACTAAAACTAGATTTCCTAATTAATTCCTAATTAAATGAAAAATAATACAAATTTAAACTAAAATGCAAAAAGTATCATTTGTGTTATTTTTCTCCTATTTTGTCCTAAAATAAATTAACTCTTAATTAATCCTAAAATATGAAATTAGATCCTAAATGAAAATGCGTATTTTTGTATTTTTCGTACGAACTAAGATGCACAGATAAAATGCAACAATTACAAAAAAAAATGTCAGAAAATTCACAAAAATTGTAAAAATAGAGAAAGATTATTTTGTTTGAACTTTTTGGGAATAATTCATATATAGGGCAAAAATCACGTGCTCACAGTATTTTATCTTAGACAGACTTGTATTAGGTGAATATTCTGTATTAGAGGCTCGTGTTCGCGACACCGGATTCTATTGGGCTATGTTGTGTTATTTTATTTAGACTACCACAGGCTTTATTATAAAAATGAGAATTTGAATGTGATGACTTAGTAACATTCCTGTGTTAATTATTTAAAATCTGAGTAAGGATTTGGGTTAATGCTGTATATGGTCGGGCTTGCCTAGCAGTGTGTTGGGCGCCATCACGACCGGGGTTGGGACCATGACAGGCTCGCATTCCATTTGCGAGAAATGATCGAATTTCTGAAGCATGGGAGGGGACTAGGGAGTTTGCATTTGCGTAGGATTGGTTGCATTTCCAGAAGTCCTTTTTCGCATTTGCAACTGGATTTCGCATTTGCGAAAGCAGCAAAAATTCGAGGAGTTCATATTTGCGATACCTTTCTCACATTTGCGAGCTTCGCAAATGCGAAACCCAGGTCGCAAATGCGACATCTACAGATGATAAGTTTTGGACTTAGAAGGGATTTTTATTCATTCACTCATTTTTCAGAACCTAAACCTCAAGAGCAGATTCTTCAAAGGCAATTTCTTCCCCAAATCATAGGTAAATGATTCTTAACTCATTTCTTTCAATCTTTTGCATATTTTCACAAGATTACATCATAGAATCTAGTGTTTTTCATGGTTGAATTGGGTATGTTTGGGTAGAACTTAGGAATTTCGAAATTTTGGTATTTAGACCTCAAATTGAGGTTGAATTCCAAAATCAATTGTATATCCGGGCTCGGAGGTGAATGGGTAATCAGGTTTTGATCCAAACTTCGAGTTTTGACCAAGCGGGCCCGGGGTCGATTTTTAACTTTTTGGGAAATTGTTGGAAAACTTATAATTATGCATTGTAATTGATTTGTTTAGCGATAATTGATGCTATTAAGTTAATTATGACTAGATACGAGTGGATTGGAGGTGAAATCAAGAGGAAAAAACAATAATTGAGCTTTGAATTGGATGTTGGATTGAGTTAAATGTTTGGTCTAACTTTGACTCGAAGGACTAGGGATCCCCGACTTAATTTCTATGAGAAGTTCCATGTGTGCGGAATATAGGTGTGATGTCGAGTACCTATGCGCCGGAAAAAATACTTGTTTAGCTTGTTCCCTTCCTCGTTCCTAATATATTGTCTTCATGTCTTAACTGCCACATGCTTATTGATGTTTCTATGTCTAATAGCTTCTTGTTAAATGTTGTTTTCTTTACTGAAGATATCAATTGTATCGTAGTTTTCTCGTACTTCATTAGTGGTTTAAGTTGGCTTATTAGTGTTTCATGGTACGTTTCGGTTGGTCTCGATGTGTAGTGTTAATTGACAAAGCTTCATAACTGTATAGATTTCCGTCTGGTTTGATTGAGGCGTAAATGTTGAGGAGAGAATTGAACTAATTTGTGAAAACTTGTTCTTACTATATAATTGGTACTAATATGGTAGAATCGGGTTGTACGCCGCAACTGGAGGAATAAGAGTGATATATTGAGGAGGTATAAAGGTGAAATATGATTGTCTGATGGGATCAGGTTGCGCGCCGCAGCATGAGTAATAAGGGTGGATAGGTGGGATCGGATTGCACGCTGCAACAGGAGCAATAAGGGTGATACATTGAGGAGCAATAAGGATAGACATGTGAAATCGGGTTTCATGCTGTAACAGGAATAATAAGGGTGAATGTTCATGTTGTTACTGATGATATAGTGGGATCGGGATGCGGGCATCATCATTTATTGTTTATGGCTCCAAGTAGGGGAGTCCAAAGAAACTGATAAACCGCACCAAACCGCTAATCCGAGTCAAACCGAAAAAAAAAACCCAATCATGGGTTGGTTTTATTTGGTTTGGTGTTAAAAAAACTAACCCGACCATAATTGGTTTGATTTGGTTTTAACTAAAAAAAGTCAAACCGAAACCAAACCAACCCGATATTACAATTATTCAATTTTTGCAAATATTTCATACATATAAATATTTATTTTTAATACAATTCATAAATATTTCTTAAACTTTTTTACAGTTTTATCTATAAACATATTATTTCAAGTTTGGAATTAACATTCTTGAATGGTCCAATAAATTTTATAGTTCATAAAGGTTGTAATTCAAATAAACTTCA
>MU703830.1:182537-228173 GCA_026770625.1 Nicotiana glauca
ATCCGTAGATGTAAGTCTAAGGTGTAGGATATACCTTTTGAAAAAAATCTTGCAAAACCCTCCTATGAGTTCTTGAAAGAATTTCTTGAAAATCTAAGTGTTTTATGAGAATATTTTATCAATACTAGGGTAAAAATGATGAAATTTCACACCAAGATAATGGAGATTGTTTACCTTGAAGATTGGGTGAGTTGAAGGTCTTGAGAGGGTGAAAGAAGACCTTAAATTTCGTCCAAGCTAAATAGGTAAGAATGAACCCCAAAATTGGGTCTTAAAGAGATGGGACTGGGGAACGTCAACTCTAGCGAAGTTCCCTCGCTTCACTGTCCATTGCATTCAATGGAAGGCAAAATCTGCGTCAACTCTAGCGAAGTGACCTCGCTTCGCTGTTCACCAAAATAACTGGGTGGTATGTCTTTAGTAATTTGGTCGTAACATCTTGTAGGAAAGTCCAAATAATGAACGGTTTGTTGCGTTGGAAACTAGACTCAAAAGGATTTAATTCGATAGGTTTTGCATCACATAAATCCTTATATAACTGGAGATACGATAATCCAAAGTGAGGTCTTGTGCACACTCATTTACAACTTTCGTGTAATACGAAATTTTCCAACTTGGCTTAGACTTAGCCCTCTCCTTAGACCCCAATTCACTTATCATAAGACTTATACCCTTATTACCATATCCAATTGATATCCATTATATCATTAATCCTCGTCTTCACACAAAATAAAATAATTAGCCTACTTTGGCACCTCGAAATCTTAAACTACTTAATAAAAATTTTCAGGGGCTTTATAATGGTAAAATATAAGTGCCTAATAATTTACTGCTTTTGATTGTTAAAACTGTACATATATCAAGTGTACCCTTTGGTATTCCATTAAAATTGAAATATGAAGTAATAAATATTTCTTGAACTTACTCTAGCTATAAATACAATGAATACGAAATGGTGGCAGATTCGTTGTACAGCCAAGAGACATTCAAATCTAATAAAGTAGAACTGATTATTATAGATATATTTACATATTTATATAAGAAAATAACTATGAATGATAATTGATTGGAGGTCAAAAAGGCCCCCCAGCCTTTGAGGGGATATTTTCGTAATTCAACTTGAACTTAAAGACTTCCCGCTTATAATATAGTATGATTATGTATACTTCTGAGTTACTATTACATTATATTATCATTTTGATGTTAATTGTTAATTTTACTTCTTACGCATTTACTGTTATATGTTGGCTTTCCTAGCAAGCGGTGTTAGGCACCATTACTATCCCATGGTTGAAATTTTGGGTCGTGACACATTGACACCCCTAGTTTAAATTACATGAACTTAACAAGCATCTTAACCATAGTTAAATGAGATAATTCTAGGAGTACAAATCAGTCGGGTGGAAATAGTAATTCAAAATATTAGGACTTTTTACATAGTTCAAATAAGAAAAACTTTAATAAGCAAAATTTTAGTTGATTCTAAAATCTTAATATTAGAAAAATAATTAAATCACAATTTCATCTAATGTAAAATCTATTTTAATGGATAAGAAACTGGATCAACAATTCACGTTTAATTTTTTTTTGCTTTTATACTAATATGCGGATAAATAGACATAGATATAACCTTCTTTACTTCTTATGGTATGTAATTTAAAATGAAGTAAGTTGTTAAAAATGGTTTGACAGGCAACTTATTTTATTTACTTATTTGATAGATTTTATTCATGTCAAGTCAAGTGGTTAACTAACATGCCATAGAGTGACATAAAAGTAATTATTTCCTTCTAATATTTTCTATATAACTAGTACGTGCATTCTCTATTTCCCACAGAATCCTTAGAATTTTCGAAATGAAGAACTGTAACTTTCTTTCTATGCTCTCTATGCTAGTGCTTTTGCTAAGTCTCGTTTCTCTTTCTATGGGTAAGCGTTTAATTTTATCTTGCATTTATTACTCTTTCATTTTAGAATCTTTTATTTTAATTACTATTTTTATTTGTCAAATGTACATCATTTTACAACTATATTGTTCGCATCAGCTTTCGTGCATATTAACCAATTCCTATGATATATGTTAAAGATTGGATAATCACCTAATAGTTTTTCACTCCACTGAGATTTTAACCAGAGAGCTTATAATCCCAACATACTTTATTGATCACTAAGCCAAAACTATGAATGCATTATATCATATTTGTTTTTCGCTTTCTTTTTCTATACCTTGTTACTTTTATTTATTTATTTGTTTTTTTGGCCGCTTGCTAAAAGTCTAGAAACTCTAAGTCAAACCCTTTTTTTGGAGTTTTCAGAGATAATATGACATTTTTAATGCATTTAGGGCTTACGGATATGCCATATCGCATTTCAGATTAACCAGACTATAATATTAGATATTTCATGAGAAATTTTTGATTAAAAGCAAATTGTGTTATGCTTCAAATGTTGATCAATCTTTCTTCGATTTATTCCTTTGATTGCAGGACAACAAAAATTATGCCCAGTTAGCTTCGGGAAAATTGGTGATTGTGGTATAAGTGCAAGTCAAGACTGTCTTAGTGCTTCAGTTAGGTTATTCCCAACAAGCGCGATGGTTCAAAATTGTGAATGCAGTCTTAGTGTAACACCAAATCACAGCGTTTGTCGTTGTCAAATAATTTGCAGATCTCCTCCACCACCACAATCGAATTAATAACTTATTACTGCTATATATGTAGTCTACTTCAATTTTTTTTTATTGTTTGGATCTGAAAAAGGAGTAGTTCATTAGTTCAGAGAGAAATCTTACAAGAACATTTTTCTTTTGTTTCTTGATATATTTGTAATCCTACTATATTACAACTATCATTTTGAAGAATATCTCTGCAATTCAATATCCATATCGGTATATCCAATATGACACAAAGGATATTTTAGACTAAAGTCGGTTTTGGATTTGGTAAATTTTCTCTAATTAAAACCATGATGACCTTGGGTTGTTTGGTTTTTATTAAAAATAAAACTAATCTGTGTGCATGCGCGTTCCATGGTAACCTTATTATCTAGGAAGAGAGGTCATTAAATCCCTAATTTTCAATCTATTTTCTTTTTTTCTTTTACTATCGGAATTCAAAACTCATTGACCAGAAAAAATCGGATTTATGGTGGTAAATCCACTAAATAAGGATGTAATGTTCTTCTTGCCAAGAAGTTCTCCATTCGCAAAGCTCGAACTCGTGACTTGAGGTGAGAGAACTCCTAATCATCACACCACACAGACGTGGAGGATACATTCCAATTTATTTTCACTAAAGCGAAAAATGTGATGGACTAACGAAGGAAGTCAAAAATAACAATGTCCTTGTAATTTTGTAACCGCATCTATAAGATATCGAGTTCTCTACACTGGAAAGGAGTTAAAAATTTATCCACAATAAAAAAATGGTTACGAACTTCGGTGTTAATCCGTCGCTAAATTACTCGTAACTAAAATAATGCCTTGATAATATGTCCCTAATCCGTCGCTAAATAGGATTAGCGATCGTTCGTAGCTAAAAGAAGTTCGTGATAATATGTCCTTAATCCGTTGCTACATAGGATTAATAATGAATTTTTTTTGTTTAAATATAGAATTTGTTTGTCGCTAAATCTTATATTTTTTGTGATTTTTTTATTTGCGAGTAAACTGCTCAAAATTAACCAAATGCTATATTTTACTGTAACAACCAATTTTTCAATACTTTTATTACTTTAGCAGTGACAAGAAATTATAACTCAACTCAAACTATTCAAGGAATTAGAGACACTAAACTGAAATACACCGAATAGAGAAGAAGGGACGAGAAGCTCTGACTAAGAATGGGGATGAGATGATACAGAAATTCGAGAAGGAGGATGAGAAGCAGACATTTTATTCAACAACATGCATGCCCCGTATCTCTACCTGGATCCCAAATATAATGTACTAGTATTCTGTTTGGTTCAATCATTGGGCCTTTAGCTTTTGGCCGAATAGTCCCAACTGGGTCAGCCTCGTTCCCATTTCTGGCACATAATCCCTTACCAAGTAAGATTGGTTCACAACAACACTCACGTCCTCGAAAAGAACCTTGTCCTCAAGGTTCGAGTCAAGAGAGGCATTAGTAGCGCACCCTGCCAATTGTCTCTACAAAAAGGTATCCCGGGGAATATAAGGAGAACATATGATCTATGGCAATGTGACATGAGATGGTGGCCACTATAACCTTGACAACCTTCGGCACAATACCACCATAAATCATAAGGCAATAAGCTACAATCTTGGCATTTAGAGGGTCACACTTAACTCGAGAGTCCTGGACAATTCTCTCCAAAGAAAGAGTGTTGGTAACCCCAAGAAGTAGGCTGGTTATGGAGTTCTTGAACAGTGCTCTTTGTGCACAAAAGTTCACAATACTTTCCATCATCAGCAAATACCAAGTGAAGGACAAGAAACTATTTTGCATTGCCTTTGAAAAGATCTGTGGTTCATAGCATTTCCCAAACATAACATTGTTACAAGTAGTTTCTAATAGAACTAGAGGAACTCGGTGTATATCTAACAGATATCTACTCTAAATAGTAGGTGCATGTATAAATCTCATTTTCCAAAAATTCAAACTCAATATGGATAAGCCAGTTAACTCATGCTCACTAATTATTGCACCACGTAGTTCTTTTGGAGAAATAAATTGGACAAAATTCATAATCACTCCCTTTTGCCTTGGGTTCATCCATATACAAAATGTAGCATGAATGGAACTAATCTCATCCTCACATACAGTCTTAGAGAATAGTATCTTGGCACTATCCAATTGAGCATTGTTGATATACATTTTAACTAGGGCAGTAGCTACAAGTTCATTAACGCAAATCACCAGCTTAGATGCCATATTAGGGTATAACATACTAAGCTCAACAGCATTTCCACTCTGTAAATGCCTGAAACTGACCAATTATGTATTGCTCTTCAATATATATAGGGACACCATCAAAAGAACACATGAATGAAAGCGATATAGACTCACTCAGTAGCTTGTATGATGCGTGGGAATTTCTAAATTTACAATTGCATTCAACACCCCTTGAAACTCCACCTACATGCTCCCACGCATACAAATTTGCAAATAAATATGTCCTTTTTCTAGCTTCTTCAAAAAGTTTATGTGCCTCCAAGCTCCCATATTCCCGAATGGCCTGTCTTCTCTTTTGCTTGAGTTAGCAAAACTTCAGTGCCATCATTAATTTTGACTTGTACCACTGCATCTTCGTCCTCACCCTTTGCTTTGGTAGCATAAGCTCTTGGTATTGTTGTTTTATCATCTACAACGTTATCAGTTTCCCTATTCAGATTTTTCCCAAACACCTCGTGGTCAGTGTTCAGATTATTGTGGTCTGATCATGGATTCCAATATTGAGTCGGGGGCGATTTGTCCATGGCGCTCCAAGGCGGAATAGCTACAGCTCGTGCTGGACAATAGTCCAGTGTGGAAAGCTTCCGGAGAAAGGCTAAACGCCTGTCAGGTTCTTCCCGATTCCGAGTTCGGTAATGAATAAATAATTTTCCCACGAAATGGTCCCAGTCCGCTAGCTGTTTGTTTCGATATAACCAACAATACCAATCCAAAACCTCACTATCCAAATATAAACAAGCCAATGAAAACTTATGATCTGAAGAAATGTTATAGTGTGTGAAATATTGTTCTATCTGAAATACCCATGCCGCTGGACCACCCCACTGAATCTGGGTATTTCACCGACATAGCTTCCATGGACGAACCCAACTCAAAGTGAGACTGAGAAGCGGTTGGAGTCATTTTTCCCACCACATCTTGTAACATACACCGAATCTCAGTGATATCCTTGGAAAATGAATTCGTCACTTCCTTCACAGACGCATCAATGAGAGCCTTGAGCTTAAGGTTTTGGTCCTCCATTGAAGACCTCTGGATGAAAGCACCAATGTAACAACCAATTTTTCAACACTTCTATTACTTTAGAAGTGTCAGAAAATTACAACTCAACTCAACTATTCAAGGAATTAGAGACGCTAAATTGAAATACACCGAATAGAGAAGAAGGGCTGAGAAGTTCAAACTAAGAATGAGGATGAGATGATACAGACATTCGAGAAGGAAAATGAGAAGCAGACATTTCATTCAACAACACGCATGCCCCCTATCTCTCCCTGATCCCAAATATAGCGTACTAGTATTCTGTTTGGTTGTTCAATCATTGGGCCTTTAGCTCTTGGCCCAATGGTCACAACTGGGTCAGCCTTGTTCTTCATTTCTGACCCATAATCCCTTACCAAGTAAGGTTGGTTCACAACATTTACACTCAAAAGATTTCAATGTCATTGTTCTAACCTTAGTGGCATAGATTAACGAAATGCTAAGACTTACGAACTATTTTACAAAAAAAGAAAAAGGAACAAAGTTTTCAATGTGATTAAGTATTCAACTATCCATCCTTAAGAGTCCCTCCACACTTCTCAACTGCGAGTTGGAGAAAACATGAATGATTCTGTTAGGATTTTGAGGTGTATATTTTAATATTTATGTACTTCATGTGCTTGTCCCTTGCAATATTCATTAAATGCATTACTCCAAAATCAATGCCTTATTTTTGCTCGATCTTTAGCTATTTTTACACATTTGGTCAAATTTAAAGAGCTTTTAAGCTTAATCAACTTATTGTTTTTGCTTAAGCACCATGCAAAATATTTTCCAGATACTAAAATAAGCCAAAGCAAGCTTAAAGATTTTAAACTTACCCAAACACCCTCACAATGTCTAACTTAAAAATTAGTGAAAATTATCAAGTGGTGAGTATTTAAAATGGTGGGGAAAAAAAAAGGAATGAATACCGTAAAAAATAATATGGGCGGATGCGAAGCTAAGTGGGAATAAAATATTATAATTGAATTCCCTTCATGGACAAATTATATTCTACAAAATAGAGAAAAAATAGGATTCTTTTTGTTGTATATAAACGGCTAAATTCCCTTTGTACAAGAATTTTTTTATAGCAAAGGGGTCGAGAAATTATTTTTTATCACAAGTTCAAACCTATTTATGATATTTTAGTATTTTTGAATCATCTTATATCAATTTTTTGGCTGCACTGCCGAATATGAGTATTTGTGTTGTATGGACTCTCTCTCTCTTTTTCTCTTTGCTTTTAATTTTTTCCTGCTTAATTAGGATAAATTTCATTAATGGTCATTCAAGTAATTGTAAAAGTCACTTTTCTTTCTTTTATAACACAAAAGTCAGTTTAGTATAGCTAGTTAACAGAATATAAAACTGATATGGTGTAGCGACCCGACTGATGTTTTGAGCATTTGCACTTTCCTTGGTAGTTTAAGGGCATGAATAGCTCCGTGTGATGTACTATGACTTATGAGAATCGTCGGTTTTGGTTTTCGTCTTATTCGGAATTAGTTTGGAAGAATGGTTCTCAACTAGGAAGCTTTACGTTGAAAGAGTTGACCAAGTTTGAATTTTGAGTATTTGACATCAGATCGGAGTTTTAATAGTTTCGTTAGGTCCGGATGGTGATTTTGGACTTAGGCGTATGCCCGGATTTGCATTTAGATATTTCTAGAAGGTTTTGGAACTCATTGGCGAAAGCTGGAAATTTGAAGGTTCGGATTGTTCATAAGTTTGACCGACAATTGAATTCGATGTTATCGGGCTCATATTGTTGTTCCTTGAGTTGTAATAGGTTTGATATGTCATTTGGAACTTGTATGCCAAATTTGGATTTATTCCGGATTGGTTAGGCTTAAAACAGACGCTTGGTTCGAAGTTTGAAGTTTAGGAACTTAAGAGATTGATCTTGATCGTAACTTTGATATTTTTATACATGATTTAAGGCCTTGAGTAGGTCTGTGTTATATTATAGGACTTGTTAGTATGTTCGGACAGGGTTTAAAGGGACTCGGGTGAGTTTCGAGATGGTTTCAGACCATTTCTAGGCAATTTTTACTTGTTGGTTTTTGGCTATCCGGGTGTACATTGAGATCGCGTGAATTTGGTCGCGATAGCGAAGAGTAAAATAGGAAAAATGGAGCTGTGAATCGCCACGCAAAAAGAAGGTGTTGACTACTTTGATATGTATGCTCCAGTTGCAAGAATAACATCTATTAGAGTTCTTTTGTCATTGGCATCTATATATGATTTATATGTACATCAAATGGATGTTAAAACCGCCTTTTTAAATGGGAATTTAAGTGAAGAAATTTATATGAAACAACCCGAAGGATTTGTTCTTCCTGGTAATGAACATAAAGTTTGTAAGCTTATAAAGTCTCTCTATGGCTTGAAACAAGCATCAAAACAGTGGCATGAAAAGTTTGATAGTATAATATTATCAAATGGTTTCGTACATAATCAGGCAGACAAATGTATTTACTCTAAGTTTACAGAAGATTATGGAGTTTTTATTTGTCTTTATGTCGATGACATGTTGATTTTTGGTACGAACATGCTTGGAATTTCTAAAACTAAGAAGTATCTAACTTCAGCCTTTAAAATGAAAGATTTGAATGAAATAGATACTATCTTAGGTATCAAGGTTCAAAGAAGTGATAAGAGAGTAATTTTATCACAAACTCATTACATTGATAAGATTCTTACCAAGTTCAGTCATCTGGGCATAGTGGAGTCTAAAACTCCATATGATTCAAGCATCAAACTTACTGAAAATACTGGAAGAACAGTTGCTCAATTAGAGTATGCAAGTGCAATTAGCAGTTTGATGTATGTTATGCACTGCACTAGGCCTGACATAGCATTTGCCATTTGTAAACTTTCACGGTTTACAAGTAATCCAAGTAATATTCATTGGAAAGCTATAATTAGAATACTTGGATATTTAAAGAGAACAAAACAATTAGGCATTTGTTATAATGGGTTTCCTACCGTATTAGAAGGATATTCTGATGCGAGTTGGGTTACAAATATACATGATAGTAAGGCTACTTCAGGTTGGATATTTACTTTGGGGGGCGGCGCCATTAGTTGGGCATCCAAGAAACAAACTTGCATTTCTCATTCCACTATGGAACCTGAGTTTATTGCATTAGCAGCTGCCGGAAAAGAAGCGGAATGGCTAAGAAATATGTTACTAGATATAAAATTGTGGCCACAGCCTATGCCGGCTATTTCAATATTTTGTGATAGTGAGACTACTATGTGTGTAGCTCATAAAAAATGTATAATGGAAAATCAAGATATATAAGCTTAAGGCATGCTTATATAATAGAGTTAGTTACAAATGGAACTATAGCTATATTGTATGTGAGATCAAACAAGAATCTGACAGATCCACTTACAAAGGCACTGAATAGAGATGCAGTACAACAAACTAGTGAACGAATGGGGCTAAAACTTTTAAATTAATCATAGGCGATGGGAACCCAACTTTGAGTTAGTATACAATCTAGCAATATAAGTTCAATGGGTAATAACAAGTTGCTTGTGTTGATTAAGCGCGAATCTTCTCAATTAGAGCCTAGATTCCTATGTACTGTTTACTATTATGAGAAGAGTTTAGGAGTTGTTAAATGTCTTTAATAACAGGGGCATAATGACAAACTTCCAACTGCATACTGTTACAAGAACGAGGGTGAATTAATTCTTAATGGAATTTGCAAATGTCTGTAGCAATAGAGACATAAAGTCTATTTCCACCTATATGAATATTGAGGTGGTGCCGCTTCTAACAAGATTTAAAGAGTTGATCTTGTAAATATTCATGAATTTGGATTAGCACATGGACATAAAAGGGCTAAAGCATAATACTGGATTGTTTCTCTACTTAATAATATTGTGTGTGTGTTCCTTTCGGTTTGACAAATGGAGTTGTGGTTCAAATCTTAGGATACCAATAACTTTGCCGGACTTTAAGGTACTTACACTAATGAAAATTTCAAATCTATATTAGGTACTTTTTGATATGCATGATATTATGAGACATATTACAAACTAGTGGGGTACTGTTGGAATAGTTTGTATATGTGGGAGTGGAGTCCCACACTGGTGGCATAAAGCCATTTTGATGGCTTTATAAAGCTTGGCCCATTTAGTCCAATAAAATGAACAATTGACATATTTAGAAGAATATGTGTATTTACATATATATATTTAAAAGCTTCCTCGTGATCGCGTAGAAGAAAATCTATGTTGCACTGATCCGACTTTCGAAGCTTATAACTTGCAATCTACAAAGAATTCTAAGATGATCCAAAAATAAAAGTTGTAGCCCTTTTTGTTTAATTTTCATAAAATTAATATTTATCATTCGGAGTTTTGTACAAAAGATTATGGCTAATACACTACAAGCCGTCTGAGAAGAGTTGGGAAGAGTTAAATGGCTAAAACATATCACGTATATTCAGGGGTTCATAACCTTAGTACCATGTTTAGAAGTGTTACTTGCCTCGAACAAGAGAAATCCAATACCGAGCAAGCCAAGTGATGCTCCAAAAATGCCATCCCACGTGTACCGACCTCCGAACCACGATAGTGTTCAACAAACTTCCATTTAACCCTTCCCAACTCTTCTCAGACAGCTTGTAGTGTATTATCCATAACATTTTGTACAAAACTCCAAATGAGAAACTGTTTAATTTTCTGAAAATAAGATACAAAGGGCTATGACTTTTATTTTTGGATCATCTTCAAATTCCTTATAGATTGCAAGTTATGAGCTTCCAAAGTCGGATCAGTGCAATAGAGATCTTCTTCTATGCGATCACAAGGAGGCTTACGTGATCGCGATTCAGAACTCCATTTTTCCTATTTTACTCTTCGCTATCACAACCAAATCCATGTGATCACAATGTACACCCCTGTAGCCAAAAATCAACAACTAAAAATGGACTAGAAATGGTCTTAAACCACCTCGAAACTCACTCGAGCCCGTCGAAACCCCGTCCGAACTTACCAATGGACCTACTCAAGGCCTCAAATCACGCATAACAATAACAAAATTATGAATCATCGATCAAGATCAATCTCTTAAGTTCATAAACTTCAAACTTCGAACCAAACGTATGATTCAAGCCTAACTAATCCGGAATGAACCCAAATTAAGCATACAAGTTCCAAATGACATTGGAACCTATTCCAACTCCCTAAACAACAATATAAGCTCGATAACATTGAATTCAACTCTCTGTCAAACTTATGAACATTCCAAGCCTTCAAATTTCTAACTTCACCAATGATTACCAAAACCTTCTAGAAATATCTAAATGCAAATCCCGACATACAACTAAGTCTAAAATCACCATCCGAACCTAAATGAAACAATAAAACTCCAATCCGAGGTCAAATAATCAAAAGTCAAACTTGGTCAACTCTTTCAACGTAAAGTTTCCTAGTTGAGAATCATTCTTTCAAACTAATTCCTAATAACTTGAAAACTAAAATCGGCAATTCTCACAAGTCATAATACATAATACGGAGCTACTCATTCCCTCAAACCACCGAGGAAAGTGCAAATAGTCAGGAACAAATTAGGTTCTCATGCCTTGTTGGTTAGTTTAGTCTCAGAAAGATTAGGTGATGGCATAGTAGTGGTGCCTGCGAAAGCTAGTTTCCAGTGAATCATGAACGTGTGAGGGTAGTCGCGTTCGCGTAAAAGAAATTTTTTTTTTCGTAAAAGAATTTGGGGAAGCAGGTTTACGTGTTTTTTTTTTCGCGATCGCGTGATGTGTTTTGCTATCATGTAGTTTGTTGGGGGTAGTGCTACGTGTTCGTATGAGTTGTTCCACGATCATGTAGTGTTATTTTGGAGCAGCATCATTTTTGTGCTTCGCAAACGTGAGGGATTTTCCACATTCACGAAGAAGGAATCACTAAGCAGTAGAACTTAAGTTTGAAATCGAGGGTTTATTTGTTATTTAACCATTTGGAATTAGAAAGCTCAGTTTGAGGCAAAATTTTGATGGATTTAGAGGGATTGTTGGGATTTGAGCCGTTCAAAGTTAGAAAATTGAGGGAAAGGCCTTCTGGTTGATTGGTTTAGCGTGGTTTGAGGTAAGTGGCTTGTCTAACCTTGTGTGGGGGAAATTCCCATTATGATTTGGTACTTTTGTGATGATTGTGAAATGTGAAAGCCGTGTGCGCAAGGTGATGAGTGCGTACACAGGCTAAATGTGAAATTTCCAAATTTTCGCTATGTGGTTTCTGTCCATTCTTTAATTGAGTTACTTCAATATGTTACAATCATCTTGTTTAGCCTAATTTCATATGTCTACTTGTTGTATGTTTTATTTGCAAATTGTCCTACATGTTTAGTTGAATTACTTGCTCTCTTTCATTCCATATTCATCGTTTAACTTTTGAACCCTTACTTGAAATTGCCATTCTTGGAGTATTTTGCTGTTGAGCTTGGTATTGAGTTGCAAAGGCCGTGGTTTATATTGAGGCAAAGTGCAAGTTGTGAATTATTATTTTTATTGAGTTGTTATGTTTTTTCATTTATGTTATTGTTGATAAGATTGTTTGGTTATTTGTACGAGGTTTCTTCCGTGCCTTTGTTACTATTGATGCGCATGTGTTGGTATAAGGTTTGGGTGTTGAAACACATGCGATGAGATAAGGTGGGCTTAATACAGTGGCTAGTAGGGGAACTACTAAAAGTCATGCGGTGTGATAAGGTGGGATAAAATACGGGGTGATATTTTGGAAAAATAATTTCAAAACTAAATGTAAAGGCTCCCGCGGCGATATAAGAAAAGACTGTGAGTTACTTTTATGATTTGGGACTACGAGACGGTACCTCAGTAGGGTCCCCTGTTGAACTTTCTCTATTTGTTGTATTTGTTTTGGTTGTTGTTTCCTTAATTTGTAAAATCCTTATTTTTCCTTTTGTGTTGTATTAACTACCTTGATTCCGTGTTGTTATCTTTCTGTAAATTCTTTACTATTTCACTTCCTTGTAATTATTATTATATTTTCTGCCTTGTTTCTTATTATGTCTAATAGGGTCTTGATATGACCTCTTCACTACTCTACCGAGGTTAGGCTTGGTACTTATTGGGTACCGTTGTGGTGTACTTATACTACGCTTCTGTACATGTTTTGTGCAGATCCAGGTATATCTTATCAGTCACGGTATTAGCACGCTGAGTTGTTTCGTTTGGAGACTTCAAGGTATACTTGCGCGCGTCCGCAAGCCTCAGAGCCCCGTTTTACCATGTTCTTCATTGTTTATTTACATTTTTATAGATAGTGATGTATAGGATTGTTCGATACTATATCTCGAGCTTGTGACTTATATCTCACCATGTTTTGGGAATTGTACATATTGGGTTTACAGTTTTAGCTATGATATAGTCGGAGTTTTTGAAATTCTAAACTTTTATTTACTGCTTCCGCATGTTGTTTATGTTTACCTAGTCTTTGATACTAGACGCCCTCATTAAATCTTACGGAGAAAAAATGGGATCGTGGCATGGGATTTTTTGGTTTGGGCTCTGGTAGTTGGGCTAGGGATTTAAGGTGTTTGGACCATTAATTTGGTTCGAAAAATTGGCTTGGGATTGGGCTAGATATAAAAATATTATTTATGAAACTTAACATGTTAACATAATTGATGAAGGTTATAAAATAATGTTTTGACCCTAAATAAAATGACAAAATGTAATTAATTGTAAAGTATATGCTATTATTGCAAAAAATGCGTAAATAGTTTAAAAAAAATACTTATGTAATTATACAAAATGAAGAAAAATAATTATAAAACATATATGTGGGTATAAATAATAAATTTGAATGATTAAGTCATCAAAAAATAAGTTGAAGGAGTAATTAATAAATATTTGAATAATTTAAATGCAAGAAAATCGATTTTAAAACCTTAAAAATTATGAAAAATTACATAAAGGACTTATATGACTCTTGTAAATTGGTGATGATGCAGAAATGATATTTTGTAAGTATATATGATATTTATAAAAATATGAAGAAAAAATTGGGTATTAACACGGGCACCATGGCAGCTACCTCAATAGTCTCCAACCAGATACTGGCACCAAATATAGCAACCACCACGTCCATATGTACTTGGATCTGCACACGAAGTGCAGAGTATAGTTGAGTAAAATAGACTCAATGTACTCAATAAGTAACAAGACTAACATTGGGCTGAAAGCAGTGACGAGGTCAAAAAGATACAATCCGAATCAAAATAATAACAACAAAAATATAACAAGATAATGAAAGTAATAGCTCAGAGAACTCCTATATTCAGCTCGTACACAGTACAAAAATTTAGGCATGCTTTCAAGTTCAACAATTTAAGTTCAACACGAATAAAAAATATGCCAAGTACATTTAGCATGAGGAATGTTACATCTCTATGTCTACATATCAAATGTAATGCATCATAGTGATAATCCCAAGTGCTCACACTCTCACAATACTCAATCTATCTATTTTAAACTCGCAGTCATCACACACAATCACTCATTGTATGGGTGTCTGCGCTTACTGCCAGTATGTCAGACACCGGAGGGGGGATCCTTCCCAAGCGCTAATATAAAGCCTTTAAGGCATGCTGCAACGTGCAGACTAATCCATAATAATAAATAAGTCAATAAGGCCTATTCCGGTGTCAAGCTCGAGCCTTAATGATGATGATGATGATGATGATGATAATAATAATAATAATAATAATAATAATAATAATATATAATATATATAAAACCAATATGCCCTACTGTGGCGTGTAACTCGATCCACAATATCACTCCCAATCTGGCTCTCAAGCCCCAACTCAGTCATCACTCTCTCAAGTCTCACGGGCTCACAATCTAATACCACTAAGCCCAAACAATGATAACACGGTGGAATAGTAAAAGATAACAAGGACTGAAATATGATATCCAATGAATAAATATGACTCAATGCATTATTGTAACTTAAACAAATAACTCAACATAAGAAATGACCTCAGTGGGTCCCAATAGAACAAGCACATAGCCTAAACATAGTTTCTAATATAAATCACAATTCAATTACTCTAACACGTAGGAATTACACGTATAAAACAAGAATAAATAACTACACAGTAAAACCGAATCAACCAAGTCACAATTACTGTGGTGCACACCCACACGCCCGTCACCTAGCATGTGCAACATCTTAACACTAACTATGTAGCACGTATTTCAGGGATTCATACCCTCAGTACCAAGTTTAGAAGTGTTACTTTCCTCAACGTGCGCAACTCAATGCTCCAAAAACCACAGCCTCACGAATCGGCCTCCAAATGGCTCGAATATAGTCATAAACAACTTAATATAATCAATACAAGCTATATTAATCGATCCCATACGATAAAACTAAGTTCTTTAAACAAATTCAAAAATTCAACCCCGGGCCCACACATTGGAACCCGATAAAATTCACAAAATCTGAGCAAACATTCAATAATGAGTCCAACCATACCAAAATCATCCATTTCCGACCACAAATTTAGTTTACCTTGAAAATGGTAATTACAATCAGATTTGATTTTGTGGTTCTAAACATACAAGATTTATTTTTATGCTAGTTGTTAGGCAGTAAGTGCTAAGTGTGAGACTAGAAAATAAGGTAAAAGCCTTGGAGATGGTATAATACACAAACCGAGTAATTGAGAATAGGGGCCTCGAGCTGGCCTATACAGGGCCTTGAGATCGAACTGAGTGTTAGGCTGTGAACGGCCGATGTAAGACTAACAATTCTAAGAGCTTTGATAAGAGCTCATTTATGATCAATAATGAGTAATAAATGAATAACAATTAATAAAACACAATAAATGTAAGTAATAGAATCATGAGAATGTGTTTTAGTTAGAGAGCAGAGAATGTTCTTGTTCTTGTATTGATTATTGTGTATTGTGTATCCGCTTTAGAAAATGATAAGAGTCCCCTTTATATAGGAGGGGTAAATCCCAATAAGGTATATGTGTAATTATTATAAATAAATATAGTCGGTACAACCACTTAACAGTCTGGTACATACTGGTACTATTCTTGCAGGTGCTGTCAGTTTTGTCTGCAAGCCTAGGGCACCTCCTGCTTATTTATCATAACCATCGATTTATGCTGCCCCAAGGTCGGGCATAAATAACCCTAAATGTCATGACCTCGAGCTGTATTTCGAGCCTTCAAGGTAGAGCTACGGGATGTCACACTGATCATAAAATCGAGCTTTTCCATTTTAGCCGTATACAAATAGTCCCCACGTTTCTTAGAATAACATGATAAGAAACGATCTCGAATTCGTTCCCTCTTGATACTTCCATCACCACGGGATTTACGCCCTGCCAAGCGATTGATGTGACAAATAGGGTGTCTACAAAGTCGCGTCCACACAATCCTTAAATAGCCTTTAAATTAATTACAATGGTTGGCTCTCCTTTGGTACGCTCCAATGTACTCGTTAGGCTGCTATAAATACTTCTTCTTTCACCCCTTATTTCCCACTGCACCATCAAGCCCTCAAAAGAGTTCTTCTCACTTCTCTCTTGTGCTCTCTTTGGAAACGCAATTTTCATTTCACCACTGAAATCTTTTCACAAAAATGGCAAAAAAATCCATCTATGTCCCTCAAAAAGATGTGCCTTCCTCTTCCTCGCGCTCTTTTGAGGGCAAAGAAACAATGCCATCTCGCACTGGGGAAAGCGTTCCAGGAGCCTTTGAAACGACCTCCGATTTTAAGACCGAAAAATCTTTTTCGAAGTTGGGACGATACGAGCATATATCTCGATATATTAGTTTAGTAGTAGACATCGAAAGGGTAAAGATCGACTGCCGTTGGGGGGACGCGGTGCTATGGATATTCCTTCTCTAGGGGAGGACATAACGACATACAAGGTCGGCTTACTCAGTGTGTATACTTATCCATTTACCCTTCGCCCGGTGGAGCTATCCTCACCTTCAATAGACCCCGTGATCCTTGACTTTTGTGAGCAATATTGAGTGACTCTTGACAAATTCATCCATCATTCTGGCGTTTTGTTTACATGACCAGATATTACACGAACACGATTAAAGGGATGCCCTTCACCCTCGATCACCTGATCAGAATATACAGTCCCCGACTCTTTCGTGGGGGCCTGATAAAGCTCCACTATCGGGCCTCGAGAGCCCTTTTGCATATATGGACGAGGTTAGAAACAGAGGGTAGATGAGTTGTTTCGTCCGAGTTATGACTTCAAACCTGATTCTAGTGGAGAGGATGTCGTTCCTCGGAAGGTGGAACATAAAATGTAATTAGATATCCTTGTTAAATGTTCTCTTGTTGTTTTTGGATATATCTCTCTATGAACTGACTTCCTCTGCTTATGCACCTATCGCAATGTACCCTAATGTGGTTAAGGACCTCTCAGGCTAGGTTAACGAGATAGATTCGATTTTCCCATCGTTGAGCGTGCCTGGCGCGATCTGTCCAGGGCCTTAATGGGAAGCCAAGGACCACGGTGAGCATTTACTTTTACTGCAATTGAATCTTACGAAGAAATACCACTGATTACATCCTCATTTTTTGCGTTTATATTTTGTATTTGGGTAGGTCTGGGGGAAGCATTCTTGATGAGAGAAGCATCGCTCGGCGAAGTGGGTTCCCCAAAACCTGACGAAAAGAAGAAGAAATGAAGGAGGTCGTCGGCCAATTCTCCGAAATCGAAGAAAGCCAAAGTGGTAGAACTTAAGGATGACTTAGCAACCTTAGCTCCACGAGTTCCGTGGAGTCCCCGAGCTGAAGGTGAGAAGAAAGATGATTCCTCGAAAGCACCCACGGGGGGAGAAAGCCTGACCGTCCCACATTCTACAGAGTCGATGGCTTCTTAATTGGAACTTGATTCCATTGTTGTCCTACCTCGAACTGAAGAGGCCTTTGAGGGTGCGTCGGGTAATATCCGTGAGTTAATTGTTGGTAAAAACTCTTCTCGAGTTGAGGTGCATTCGTTAGGTAGTCCGGGGGAGCGTGGTTCTGAAGCTATCCTGAAATAAGAGATGGCCCTGATTGATTCAGCTGTGGTTATTGAAGTGAGTGATTCCCCTTCGGGATCACCTTTTCCTCTGAGGGAGATGCAGATCACCCAAAACAAAGAGTCTTTCAACGCGGGGGCACCCGTTGGAGATAAGAATGTTCTTGAAAGGCTTTTTATTGTGCATGAGGAAAAGCCTAAGCTTGACATCTCGCTTATTTTCAGTGAGATTTACAGGCTTTACGAGCATGTAATATTTTCATAAAAAGTCTGCTTGGTGCCCAGATTTTTGTCTTGCTAACCTTGTTTCCTTCATGGTTTCAGACCAAGGTACTTTATAATCAAACCTTTGTCAAGTTTCAACCAAGTTGACTCGTTATGAGGGCGAGCATAGGAAGCTCACATTGGAAGTTGATGAGCTCAGAGCTCTTTCTACCAAGAGGGAGGAGAAACTCCATGGCCTTCAGGATTGTTTGGATGAGGCATTTCGAGAAAGGACTCATGTTACTGAGCAGGTTATATAGCTCTCGTTTGTTTTTTCTCTACATATTTCTCCAACTTTAATGTTTTCACACCTTCGGGTCGATCCTTGAATCTTGAGAAGAAAGATTTCCTAATGAGGGAGGAACTCGAGATTGGGTATTTGAAATTCTCGAACTCAAACGGCACGAGAGTGAGATAGTTTCTGACAGAGATACCCTTGAGGGGGAGGTGGTCTCAGTCGGACATCAACTTGATGATGCAAGGGCGGAGATTAATAAGTACATGGATCTTCATGCTGAGTTAGTTGCTGCATTATCTAAGGTTACAGCTGAAGCCGAGAAGTTCGTATCCTCAGACAAAGATGATACTGCTACTGCAAATGCTCAGGCCAGGAAGGCGTCCGATGAGGCCGAGCAACAATATCCCGAGATGTGGAGCATGCTCTATTAGAATCTCGGAGACAGGCCCTCGAGGATATATATGCGGGGGGCATCGATTTGTCCGCCGAGATCAAGAGGGTAAAGATCCTAGAAGAGGAGGATGTGGCCCTGCTTTCTTCTGAAGGCGAGTCGAGCAGTGGCTCGGGATATGATAAAGACGGAGGAAAGATCCCTGAAGGGGAAGAGGCAGTTGAAAACCTGGGGGTCATGGCCGGTGTTGTTGAAAACATAACTTCCGAGGGAGCCGTCGAAGGCGTAGCTCCGGTGGTAGATTAGGGTTTTATTTTCTCTTTGCCTTGGTGAAGGCTTCAGACATAGGCATTGTGAATGCACCTTTTTGAACCTTTGAACATAGGCATTGTGAATGCACCTTTGTGCACCTTTGTGAACCTTTGTGAACTCAAGTCATTTTTCCTTTGCTTTTTTTATGAAAAACGGTGGAGTTTGTTTGACATTTGATCTCAAAATTTGGACCTCAAATTTAAAACCTTAGGTTCCTGCCACTGTTGAGTGGTTTGTAATAGTCGAAAGTTGATCATTTGGGACTTAGTCCCCAAGTCACGTTTTGACTTGAGTTTATTGACCTTTAGGTCTACCGTATCGGCCATTGAGGTTGTTTGAGAAGGCTTTTGAGATTTTGCATATTTGGTCGGTGCGCCCTCTCATATAGGCTAGCGCTTAGGCTCTTATGCGTTGGGTCGGTACGACATTTAATATAGGCTGGTGCTTAGGCTCTTATGCATTTGCCCTTAGGCACTTTTTAGTTAACTATTTCGGGATCAATCTTCGAGTCAGACTTCGACTCGAGCTCATCGACCCTTATATTTTTGAATTTTACGCTGGCTCCTAGGCTCTTATGCACTGTGTCGGTATGACCTTAAATATAGGCTGACACTTAGGCTCTTACGCATTGGGTCGGCACGACCTTTAATGTAAGCTGGCTTATGGGATATTACGTGTTGGGTCGGTACGACCTTTAATATATTCTTTATTTTTCCCTCGTTAAAGACTTTTTGAAGTTTCTGTGTTCACCCGACTTTTCGATAGTTCGATAAGAACCTCAATTATGAGTCGTTATGCAGCAATAAATAAGCACCTCAGGAGGTTTCGCTCGATGGCTAAATTGTTTTGAAGCCTATTTTTTGGAGACTATATGATCGAAGATCTTTTCCTTATGCTGAGCGTAGCCTGATTAACCAGTTATTTTTGAAGTTTTTCAAAGTAATTGAAGGCCTGTGATTTTATAGCAATAGTTGGGCATCCCTGATTTGCGTGAGTTTGGGTGGAGCCTTGTGATCATAGTCATTTGTATTTGGACGTAGCCGTTTAGTCCCCGAGTGAAGTAGTTTTGACATTTATATCGAGGTAAGCCTTTTTAGGTGTCTTACAAGTTCGAATATATAGCCTTAACTTTAAGATCGGGATTATGCCTTTCGTAAAGTCTTATCAATTTTGATATGCCTTACTTGAGGTCTTACATATTTGGTTACTCGGTACAAGTGTACCTCATTCCTTGCTTGAGGTCTTACAGATTTGGTTACTTGGTACAAGTATAACTCATGCCTTACTTGAGGTCTTACATGTTTGGTTACTTGGTACAAGTATAACTCATGCCCTGCTTGAGGTCTTACAGCTTTGGTATTGCCTTATGAAGGTTTTATGAACTCGAGGTTGCCCGCATGGGGTCTTATATCCTCTGGGTTTTGACAGATCGATGGGGTGACAGTCGGCGATAGTCCATGAGACATCAAAAAGTTCCTTGGCTCTAGAGTCATTGTTTGAAAACTTGGTGTTGCCTCATTGCGGGCTTACGAGTTCTAAGTTTCCGACCCGGAGGTCATATGACTTTGGGTTTTTGACGTCAGTCCCCGAGTGTTCGGGAAACTTCTAGCTCTGGAGCCATTTCTTGTAAAAATAGCAGACTTCTTTTGAAGCGTAAAGCATTTTGATAGAGGAAAAAATATTCTTTTATTACTTGGCACAAGTATACATATTTTTGTTGTCAAGGGTTTGGTTCTGCTTTGCGGACACAGTTTATTCAACCATTTAGCCCGATACGTTATTTTCCTATCGAGACCCTTTTTAACTCGTTTTGGATTTTTCGAGAAGGTGTTCTGCTAGGGGGATGACCCCCAGTATTCGAGGTCTATTGAAGAGAATCCTTGAATACCTGTTAAGTTCTCCTTAGGTAGAATATAGATGTTTCCTCGTTAAAAACCTTGCTGGTAAAACCGTTCTTGGGATAAAATTCGATCGAAGGAAAAAAGTGCAATGCATGCTTTAAAACCCAAGATCTTTGAGTTGGGGATGTTTAGGTGTATTCCATCGGACACCTTAGCCGTAGTAGCGTTTGTGCATTGATATGTTCCAATTGCTTGGAAGTTGTTCGCCTTCCATGGTACCGAGCTTGTAGGACCCTTTGCCGATTACTCTGAGGACGCGGTACGGTCTTTCCCAGTTTTGTCCTAGCTTTCCTTCATTAGGGTTTCTAGTATTTAAGGTGACTTTCCTTAGGACTAAGTCCTCGACTCTGAAATGTCGGAGATTTGTTCTCCTGTTATAGTACCTTTCGATCCTTTGTTTTTGGGCGGCCATTGGGACCAGCAAAGCTTCTCGCTTTTCATCCAATAGTTCAAGAGCCGCAGTCATGGCCTTGTTGTTTGAGCTCTCGGTGGTGTGTCAAAATCTGGAGCTTGGCTCTCCGACCTTGACCAGTATCAAAGCCTCGGTAACATATACCAGAGGGAAAGGTGTTTCTCCTGTGCTTGATTTTGGAGTTGTTTGATATGTCCATAGCACCTCGGGTAATACTTCTCTCCATTTTCCCTTTGCATTTTCCAACTTCTTTTTTAAGTTTTGAATAATGGTCTTGTTAGTTGACTCGGTCTGACCATTTGCACACAGGTGGTAGGGTGTCAATAGGATTCTTTTGATTTTGTGATCCTCGAGGAACTATGTTACTTTGCTTCCGATGAACTGCTTTCCGTTATCACATGCTATCTCGGAAAGAATCCCAAATCGGCACATGATGTGGTCCCAGATGAAGTTAATGACTTCTTTTTCTCTTATTTTCTCGAAGGCCTGCGCTTCCACCCATTTTGAGAAGTAGTTAGTTATAAATAAAATAAATCTTGCTTTACCTGGTGCCATTGGTAGAGGTCCGACGATGTCCATCCCCACTTCATGAACGGCCACGATGACAAGATCGAATGTAGCTGTTCACCGAGTTGGTGAATCATTGGGCCAAATATCTGGCATTTGTCACACTTACGGACAAATCCTTTGGTGTCCTTTTCCATGATGTCCCAATAGAAGCCTGATGTGAGCACCTTTTGGACTAAGGAATCACACTAGAGTGATTTCCGCAGGTTCCCTTGTGGATTTCTCAGATCACATAATCTATGTCTCCTAGCCCCAGACATACTGCTAAGGGCCCATCAAAGGTTCTTCTATACAGAGTTCTGTTTTCGGCAAGCGAGAATCGGGCTACTTTGGTTCGCAGAGCCCTCGACTCTTTTGGGTCCGCAGGTAGTTTCCCACTTTCCAAATAATCGATATAATTTATTTCTCCAATCCCACGTCAGGCTAGATGAGTTGATCTCGGCATAACCTTACTCGATCACATATTTGGATAGCTCAACAACAGCCCCGGAGAGTATGTCATCTTACTTGATAGATGACCTAGGTTCATGAGGTTATCGACCTTGCTATTCTGCTCCCGAGGTTCAAGGCGCCGTCAGTGAACAGGGTCTATACCCCGAAAGATGAGCCGGTCTTTAGTAAAATTTCTTTCTCTACCACGAAGTCCACTAGAATTTGGGACTTGATAATCGTTTGGGGTTATTACTCAATATCATATCCCCCTAGTTTGATGGCCCATTTGGCCAGTTGTCCCGATAATTCGGGCTTATGAAATATGCTTCGAAGAGGGTATGTTGTTAAAACACAAATATTATGGCATTAAAAGTAAGGTTTCAAATTTTGTGATGCGCTTATTAATGTAAGAGTTAATTTTTCTAGATGCAGATATCTGGCTTCGGCATCTCCCAGGGCCCGACTTACATAATAACAGGGTACTGTGTAACTTGTTCTTCTCGTACTAGCACACCACTTACTGCTATCTCGGATACGGCCAGGTATAAATGTAGCGTTTCATTCTCCTTTGGGGTGTGGAGTAAAGGTGGGCTAGTCAGATATCGCTTCAACTCCTCTAAGGCACGCAGGCATTCCGGGTCCATTCAAAGTTTTTTCTCTTTTTGAGTTAGGAGAAGAAAAGATAACTCCTGTCTGATGACGTCAACATGAATCGACCCAAGGCTGATATCCGTGCGGTCAACCGTTGCACGGTATTCACATTGTTTACAACTGTGATTTCTTCGATGGCTTTGATTTTGTCGGGGTTGATATCGATCCCCCTGTTTGACACATGAAGCCTAAGAATTTGTCTGAACCCACTCCGAAGGTACATTTCTTGGGATTGGGTTTCATGTTGTAGCATATGAGGATGTCGAATGTCTCCTGCAAATGAGTCAAATGGTCTTCTGCGCAGAGGGAACTTAACTAGCATTTCATTAATATTAACTTCCATGGATTGCCTATTTGATGTTCAAAGATCTTATTAACTAGGAACTGGTAAGTGGCTCCCGCATTTTTCAGCCGGAAGGGCATTGCATTATAACAGTATATACCGTAATTCGTGATGAACAAAGTCTTTTCCCTATCCTCGAGGTTCATCTGAATTTGATTATACCCCGAGTAGGCGTCAAGAAAGGTGAGGGTCTCATGACCGGGCATGGCATTGATCAAGCGGTCGATGTTAGGCAATAGGAATGAATCTTTGGGGCACGCTTTATTTAAGTCTTTATAATTGATCATAGGCTAAAAACTCGTATTTTAGTCATTGCAACAACACTTTAATAACTACATTTTACAAAGGTTTGAGCTTAAATGATAATGAATTGTACTAAATTCATGATTTATGCCTTGCAAGAAGAGATTCTGACTCAAGAATTAACTTTGGGATGAATTTGATTAATTTGAGGCTTTGAAATATGAGTAAAAGCTAAATAAATCAAGTCGAGATCGTTTTTGGGGGTCACAACGCAAGTTCGGAGAGCAAAACAAACGAAAAAATGAAGCAGCACAGAAAAATACACCGCCGCGCCGCAGAGGGCGGCGCGGGAGTGAAAATAATTTTACTCGACTTGTTTTGCTCCGTTAAAATGTATTCTACCTCTGTCCATACATGTATGCGGCGAGGCGCTGCGGGGAGTGTCGCGGGTGTGTAAAAATCGCAAAATTATTCTATTTCAGACTAAAAAGGGCATAATTGTCAAAGCCCTTACACACAAATCTTAAAAGGCAGAAGCTGCCATTATTGACGAACCATCATCTGTTTTTAGAGAGAAAAAGGAGGAGAAGACTCATCTTGGAGAGAAAAATCAAAGAGGAACAACATCTTGGAGCAAGGATTGAAAGAGTTTTTCTAAACATTCTCCTAGTATTTACTTATATTATGTTCAAGACTTTTATTGTTGATATTTGTATAAATATGTGTAGCTAAAAACCCAAAGATTCAGGGGTCATGGGTGTTAGATGATTATGTTGTTTGATGTTTAGATTGAAAATCTTAAATTTATCGTTATGAGTTGTTTATTTGATTCTACTATTAATTATTTTACTGCGTAGCTAAAATTGAAATACTATTTATGAATCTTGAGTTAAACTTAAAAAAGGATATTCTTGATTGCATATAGAATCAAATAGAACAAGATCTTGATCCTGGGCATCGGGTGAAAGATTCGTGATTAAGATAGAAATATACTTAATTGCCTTGTTTGGTTGAAAAATAGGAATTGTAAATGTATTTTTATTAATATTTATGCCATAGACATATAGGTATTAATTTAACTTTAATAGGCACATAAGAATTTGATAGATTCTTATGTGTATTATTAACCTTATAATCAATAACCCAAAGAATTCAATAAATCAATCTTAAGCTCAGAACGTAGGATGATCTTTAGCAAGCCCATGACCCTGAAATATCTTTTATATAAATTGTTAAAAGAAAATTGTATAATTGTCGTAGTAATTTTGTGTTGTATTATTGTTTAATTACTAAGTAAATTGTAAATAGATTCTTTATGTATTTTATGATATAATTTAGCTTGAACGGAAAAGTGTCTGAACTTGCATCAGTTGATAAGTAATCATAATTCCTCGTGGGAACGATACTTTATTTATCACTATATTACTTGTCGTTCACGTACACTTGCGTGAGTGTTTTGGTCGCAACAATAACCTTCACACATTCTTAATTTATTTCCCTTTTTGGGAACTACCACCGCATTGGCCATCCATTCGGGATATTTTACCTCCTTAATAGACCCTATTTTGAGGAGTTTTCTTACCTCGTTCTTGATGAATGCATGTTTTATTTCGAACTGGGGTCTCTTTTTCTGTACTGGTTTGAATCTAGGGTCGACACTTAGTTGATGGGTGGCTATTTCCGGTGGGATCCCTATCATATCTAAATGGGACCAAGCAAAACAGTCGATGTTATTAATAAGAAACTAAATGAGTTTTTACTAAGTCCGGGGGTTAATCCCTTTCCCGGGTATACCTTCCAATCAGGGAGATGTTCGATTAAAATAGCTTGCTCTAATTCTTCAATAGACGAATTCGTTGTATCTGACTCTTCAGGGGCAACGAAGGTTCGGGGAGTGATGAAATCTGCTTCATTATCCTCGGGGGTCCGTTTGCCTTCGGGCTCTTCCGAGGTAGAGTGTATTGAATTTGATGTTTCCTAGTGGACCGCGAACATTTCCTTTGCCGCTTGATGTTCTCCATATACTGTTTTTGTACCGTCCTTGGTTTGAAACTTCATCATCTGATGTAGAGTTGACGGTACTTCCCTCATGTTGTGTATCCAAGGCCTACCAAGCATTGCGTTGTACCTCATATCACCTCCGATGACATGGAATTTGGCATCCTGAACTGTACCCGACATGTTGACCGGAAGGGTCATCTCCCCCATCATTGCTTCGTCGGCCATGTTGAAGTCGTTGACGATTCGGGAGGTAGGTACGATCTGATCGAGAAGTCCGAGTCGTTCTACCACCTTCGACCTGATTACGTTGGCCGAGCTACCTGGATCCACGAGTACACATTTAATTCAAATGTTATTTAAGAGAAATGAAATTACCAGTGCATAATTATGTGGACGAGGCAAGGTCTCAAAATCTTCCTCGCTGAATGCAAGGATGTCCTCCGACATGAGGCCCCGAATCAGCCCTTCTGTTGCAGCAGAAACTTTTATTCGTTTGGTCGTAGGTCCTTGGGGAATGACGGTTCCCCCAATGATCATATAAACGATATGCTGAGTTTTTTCTACTCCGTTTCTCCTGTTTACCTCTCTTTCTTCTCAAGTGGGATTTTTCCGAGTTCACTGTTGATTTTTAGGGCGTCTACTCCCGTTAATATGGGAATTGATACCAACGTGTTGGGCATTGCGTGAGTCCATACCTACGGGGATCGGTTATGGTGCACTCTCAGAGTTTTATGGTTGTATACCAATACTTATAATAGCTATGCCGTTCGGTCCATGGTCCTCAAGACCGTTGTTTTCATGTGTGTTCACTGAGTTAGATATTTTGACTTGAAATCAAAGATTCTTGGACAAGAAAAAGTGTGGAAGACAACTTACATTATGTAGTAAACCAACAAGAAAACAATCACTATTATCTTTAACCCCGCGGTGGGAGCCAAACTATTTACCTTGAAAATGGTAATTACAATTAAAGTTTGTGGTTCTTTACATGATTTATTTTTATGCTAGTTGTTATGAAGTAGGTGCTAAGTGTGAGGCTAGAAAATAAGGTAAAATCCATGGATATGGTATAATACGCAACCCGAGTAATTGAGAATAGGGGCCTCAAGCTGGCATTTACGGGGCCTCGAGGTCGAACTGAGTGTTAGGCTATGAACGGCAGATGAATGACTAACAATTCTAAGAGATTTGATAAGATCTCCTTTATGATCAATAATGAGAAATAAATGAAGAACAATTAATAAAACACAATAAATATAAGCAATAAATGTAAGTAATAAAAACAAAGGAGAATGTGTTTTAGTTAGAGAGAAGATAATGTTCTTGTTCTTGTATTGAATGTTGTGTATTGTGTATCCCCTTTACGAAATGATAAGGGTATCCTTTATATAGGAAAGGGGAACCCCAATATGGTATATGTGTAATTATTACCAAGAAATGTAGCCGGTACAACTGTTTAACAGTTTATACAGATTGGTACTATTCTTGCAGGTGTTATCAGTTTTGTCCACGCGCCTAGGGAACCTCCTGCTTATTTATGATAACCATGAATTTATGCTGCCCCAAGGTCGGGCATGAAGAACCTTCGATGTCATGAACTCGAGTTGTATTTCGGGCCTTCAAGGAAGAGCTACGGGATGTCACACTGATCATAAAATCAGTCTTTTCGATTTTAGTCGTATACAAAATCAAACCTCAAATCCCCAAATCTAACTCTCCAATACATAGACCACAAATTCCCCAAATTTCACCTTAGAAACACATAATTTAGATGTAGTAATCAATGAGTATTCAATATTATTGGACAAAAGTGATCAAAGATTGCTTGCCACTTTAATTAGAGTGAAACCCCTCACAAAAATCGGCACAAACCGAGCTTCTAAAGCCCAAAAATGAAGAAAGCACTCAAACCCTCGCTTATATCTATTCTACCCAGCGAAACTGCACCTACGATCATGATCTCTGCTTCTGTGGTCGCACGTCTACATATGTAGAAAACACTAAAATCGCTATCAGCCGCATCTAAATCAACCACAATCACGCACCTGCAAGACCGCTTATGTGGCTCCTTGTTCCCATCTGCACATCTGCACATGTGGTCACCTCACGCATCTGTGACCAAAGTCAAGCTGCCAAGCTCCGCACCTGTGGACTCCTCATCGTAGAAGAGCTTTTTCTTCTGCAAAAAAAACACCCACTTCTACGGACCTCACTACCTACCTCCATTCTGCAACTGCTACCAAAACGCCGCATCTGCGACCACTCCCACCACATGTGCGAGTGCACCAGAACTAAACCAACAGATTTTGCACAATCCCACAACTCAATCCGAAATCAACCTAAATCACACGTGAGGCCCCTGGACCCTATCCAAACATACCAACAGATCCTAAAGCATCATACGAACTTACTCGAAGCCTTAATTCACTTGAAACAACATTAAAACTACAAATTGCATCCCAATTCAAGCCTATAGAAACAAATGAATTTCTAACTTCTACAATCAATGTCGAAATCTATAAAATCAACTCTGATTGCTTCAAATTTTCCACAGAAGTCTTAATTGACATAACAAGCCTACTCCAAAATCAAGAACCAAAATCCAATCCCGGTATGATTGATTAGTAGGTATTTTAGACTATTATTTGCTCTCTTTTACTTAGGCTTTAGGTAAAAAATGCGTAAAGGTATTCCCAGAAACTAACTTAATGTGCTTGCTTGCAGGGTTTGATCAAACAGAGCGAAAGAAGCCATAATCAACTCATAAAGGAGTCAAACTTAAACAAATCCAAGATTGGGATAAGTGTACGGACTGCGACATAAAAGTGCGGCCGCGTAAGGATTAATGTTGAGGCAGCCATAATTCGCGGACCGCGAAGTAGAGATTTAGAGAAATGGTTTTGGGCACAGGCATGGGAAAAGACAGCGACAGAAAGACGCGGCCGCAAAATTACTAGCGCGGCCACAATTGGAATTCCGCTGACAGCGTGTGCCAAGGATCAGACACTTTGCAAATTATGCAAAAACTAAGAAAGCGGTTCGCGTCAAGAATATGCGTTCGCAAAAAGTTGCCCACGTGGATGCGATGAAAAATATGTGGTCTGCGAAACAAGTTCCAGCCCAGTGTCACATGTAAAGAAATACAGACCACGCTCAATATTATGCGGCTGCCAAAGCAAGAGTGCGGCCGCATTCGGAATTACACGGCCGCAAAACCTCTGCATGGGGCATTTTTTTCCTGAAATTTTAGCCTAGTATAAATAGATATTTTTCAAATTTTTAGTTTATATGATGTTTTTTCTGAGCATGTGAGACGGCTAGGCTTTCCTATTTGGGAAATTTTGTACATCATTTACCTTATAACATTAGATTTTCATCTTTTAATTTAGCATTATGAATTTTATCTTCTCTTTATCTTTGATTTATGCTATTTTCATGAGTAGCTAAACCCATAGCTTGGGTTGTAGCCCAACCCTAGTGTGGGTATTTGATGGGACTTGAATTTTAGGACTTGAATATGTATGGGTTAGTGATTTTGATCCTAGTGCTTTTTAGAACTATTGAATTAGTGGTTGCAAATACTGATCTATGCCTTTATTACTTAGTCTCTACTTGAGAAAGAGGGACTAAGTCTAGGAAAACTAGGCTAACAAGGAATTGGGGTGAACTCAAGAAATTGATAGCCCAAATTAAAGGATTAAACCTAGAGATAGTAATACCCAACTTGAGCTAAAATCACTTGAATTGCATGAATACCCATTTGGACTTGAGAAAGCCAAATTGGGCAAAATCACTCAAAATACCAAGAGGTATAGAGTGATTACCCAAGTGTGATAGCTATATTACGACCCTAATCAATCAAATGATTGCCCTATATTATTGCTACCCATTAGATATCCACCTAGGCGGAACTCACTACCCTAGTCCTTGTAAACCCTTGAATATCAACATCACAAACATCATACTTAGTTTTAACTATTGCATGATATAAAATAGAAGTAGTAGTAGAAAATAAACCTACCATGTGTGGAAGTGCAAATAACAGTAAAACCTGCATATAGACTCGGATATAAACCTAACTCCAAACAAATTAAATCCATGTGGATTTGATCCCAACCTTTGTTGAGTAAAAATGCATCGACCATCCTTGCTACTCAATAGTAGTTCAGGCTTGGAACTGATCAATCAACAAAGTCAACTCTCTGTCATACTTCTCAACTTTTCAAACCTTCAACTTTACAACTTTCGCCAATTTAAGCCAAAGTAACCTACAAACCTCCAAATCAATATCCGGACATACACCTAAGTCCAAAATCACCTTACAAAGCTATCAGAACCATTAAAACTCCATTCTGGAGTTGTTTACTGATAAGTCAATATCTAGTCAACTCCTTCAACTTAAGCTTCCAACCTTGGAACTAAGTGTCTCAATTCATTCTGAAATATCCCGGGAACAAAACCAACCACCCTGGAAAGTCACATAATCATAAGTAAACATAGAATAAGCAATAAATGGGTTACCGAGGCTATAATACTATTTACCTTGAAAATGGTAACAATAATTATATTTTGTTTGTGGTTCTAAAAATATGTGATTTGTCTTGCTATTAGTTTTTAGGAAGTAGATGCTAAGCGCACGTAAAGAAAATAAGAAATTCAAACCAATAGGGTTATAATACTGGGCCTCGAGCTTGATGGATCAGAGCCTCGAGGTCTATATGGCTAATGGCGACGAGCGATCGATGGAGGGCCAATGATAACAAGGGCCTCAAAGATATTGTTTTTCGGTTAATAGTGAGAAATAAATGAAGAACAATAAATAAAAAATGAAAGAAAAATGAAGGAATAAGCAATAAATGTGAAGAACAATTGTTTAAACAAAGAGAAGAGAATGTTGTATTGTATTCAATATATTGTATAGTAATACAAATGACTTATATGATGACAAGGGTTCCTTTTATACAGGGGGGGAGGGAGTGGGGAATCCCAACACAGTATATATCTAATAATGACGGTAAAAGACTATTGGTACAGCTGTATAATGGCTTAGTATGGATTAGTACTATTCTTGCAGACCCGGTCGGATCTTAGCCACGCGTTCTTGGGAGCTCTCCCGCATGGCGATCTACGATTTGAACTGCTCCGAAATTGACCTTCGATGTACTTCCTTGAGAGATTCACCTCTGGGTCATACTTCAAACTCTACTCCAAGCTCCTCGAGGTCGAGCATGGAGTGCTATAATAACTCCAAAGTTGAACTCTTTCGATTTTAGCCGTATACAGATAGTCACCGCATTTCATGGAATGAAATGATAAGAAACGACCTTTAGTTCTTGCCTCCTAGATATCCTCATTGTGACGTCAGGCACGTGAGGTCATTAAATGTGGCGACAGAAAAGCTGCATAGGGGTCTTGTCAACACGGTTCTCGAAATGCCTACGAACTGCCATTGGTTGCCCTTTCCACTCCTCTAATTTACTTATAAATACTCCAATTCCCTATCTTTCAAACCTTTGCAACATCTTTCGATTTTCAAAACAAAAAATGTGTTAACAGTTCCCTGTGTTTACCTTCTTCTACGTTCACTTCTTCGCCATTTTGCATTGAAACTTCATTAATACCGTGGCCAGAACTTCAAAAATGGTACCCTAAAAGGGGGAAGACTCTTCTTCATCACGCTCGTCTAGGAGAAAAAGGGTAGTGCCTCCCAGTATTGAAGAGCGCGTTCCAGGGTCCTTCGATACATCCTCCGATCTCAAAGTTGATAAACCTTCTTTCGAGCAATGGAGACCCTCTAGATCGAGTTATTTTGTTTCGATCGCATGCTTTCCCTAGATCGGGTTGATAAGGACTTGACTTGACCCCTCAGTGTCTCGAACATGGGATGGCAACATCTTTCCTGTGACATGACAGTGAAGTGACCAAAATGGCCCCATCGGTACATTTCCCCAAAAGTCAGAATTGCATCGTGAGAGCTGATTGGCTATCATAGTTAATGAACAGCCACTGTTGTTCTTATATATACTTGCTTTCCCTGTTTTGAAGGCTCTGCTACCATGTGTATGTACTTGTCTCTTTGGAGTTCCTTTTTTGTGCTAGTTTTAGTGTCGCATCAGGTCAAAGCTTTTGCTTGAGTTTTCATCTTTCCATTCATGTGTTTGAAGAAGCAATGGATACCATGCCCAAATCTGCTCACCAGGAAGAGGAAAGTCCTACCTATGCTTCCCGTCAGCCCGGTGGTACACTGCCGGTGTTAGGTGAGCTAACTTCAAATTGTTTTGTCTCAAAGAGAGATTTTATGATTGAGAAGCCTCTCGATGTTCCGGGTCATCAAGGTTCATTCGATCAATGGAAGAGAGACACCTCGAGTCTCTGAGGAGAGACTACGGATGGGGAGAAAAGGTGAGGCTGCAGGTACCCTCCCGGGAAGAGGATATCATGGCCCACGTAGAGGGGTTTCTGAACGTGTACACGAACCCATTTACGTTGGGTCCTTTTGACTGACTCTTGCTCGAGTTCTGTCGAAAACATCGAGTTACTTTCGCTCAGATCCATCCGTTCTTGATACCCAATTTTTTTCCGTATATTTTTTATATGCAAAATACTTTCAAAATAATATATATATATGCATATATAATAATGTCCGGGTGTTTTATTATTTTTCCAATTTTTAAAAGATTTTTAAACCAATTTATTACCCTATGTTAACAGTATAAAATCAATAATTATTCCCAAAATTATCATTTTTGTGATTCAGTTATTATATTCTTATCTTTATACCAGTATATAGCTCAGGTAATTTTGGCACATTTTTATAAATTGATTTGGTATTTTTAAAGTTAAATTGCACTAAATTGCAATTTTAGCCTATTTTGATATTTAATAGCATTTTATAATTATGAAATTGGTTCCAGTATTTTTATTTTAATATTTATATATAATTAATTAATTTAGTACTTTTAATTTGTTTCCAAAAATTTTCTTGCTATTTTTATAAAATCAAAAGGGAAAAACTGACTATTTAAATACTAGCCTTATTTTGTTTCAATTATAGCCGAAATTGACCACCCTAGTAACCCAAATTCAAATTTAAAATTACCCGATCCAATTACAATTTAACCCGACCCCTGATCCATTTGTCCAACCCGCCCGGCTCTCCTTTTGATCCAGGCCGTTGATTATTTTGATCAACGACTATGATTCTCCTTGCCTTTTTTAATTCCCCAAATCCCCCAACCCTAACCATTCTTCATCTATCAGCCGCCTCTAAACACTTCACTCTCTCAAACTCTCTCAAATGTTCTCAAAACCCTAATCATCTCCTACCCTTTCCTACTTTGAAACTGCTGCAATCCATGGCTTCTCATGCCATGGGAGCCTTAAAATCACCTCCCTTTGCTCTTATACACTTGGTACTCGAAGGTTCGAAGTCACACCTCGAAGGTGTTCATTTAGACCTACACTGATCCAAGGTTCTACGGCCATCTCCGGCATTGCTCCAGTGTATCCTAGTCTTCTAAACCTGATTCTGGTCTTCTCCGACTCAGATCAGACCTTTTCAAAGCCTTTCTCTTTTTAGAGTTCTTCTGAAACCCTAACTATTCAAGGTTTTATCCGATTTTTCTTAGATCTGTTGTGTATCCATGCTCTATTTGAGTTTTCAAACAGTTTCCCCAACTTTCTTTCAAAAATCACTTTCAAAATTGCTTCTTTTTCGATTTAGGGTTTTCTGAAATGCTTAAAATGTTTCTCCGACTTTTCTTTGTATGTATTTGTCTCTATTGTGCTCATATGTTTCCTTTCTACCATACATGTTCTTCTGTGCTTTCTATATTTTGTTTTCCTACTGTGTTTCTATACCATGCTCTCACATGTTTATCTCACTGTGTTTTCCTATATGTTCTTTCGTTTTACTTTTCCGGTGTTCTTGTGTTCTTCTACTGTATCTTTTATTAAGTTCTTAAGTATCTTTGTTTGCCTTCTGCTGAACCTTGTTTCAGTTCTTATAAAAAGACCTCTTTAAACATGTTTCTTCTACTGTATTCTTAAGTGTTTTACTATTTTTCACTTATGAACCTTGGTTAAGTTCCTTCTGAAAAAGTACCTTCTTCTACTATATCTTCTACTGTGTTCTTAAATGTTTACTATTTTCTCTTCTACTGAACCATGTTTAAGTCTCTTCTGAAAGGATTTTTTTTTCTTATACGTGTTTCTTCTACTATCATGGTTGTTCTCTCATTATGCTTCGAATTAGTTTCTTCACTCTATTTTCTTTGAACCTTCTACTGTGTTTGCATGTTTTCTCAAGAGTTTCTGAAAAGAAATCTCTGATCCTGTTTTGACTACTTGTCTACTGGCCTATGTATTTTATTCGAAGTGGAGACCCTGGAATTTGGGGGTTCTGCCGAGGTTTGATCCTGTGATTAAACGAGGGTTTTATTTTATAACCCTTGACTCTTTCAGATTAAGCTCGGAGTCTATGAACTAAGTTTGAACTTCTTTGTTTGCATACAATCCTGAACATTTTAATTTCTTCTGCACTAGACTTTTCTACTGATTGACATGATAAGTTTCTTTCATGTTTAACGTGTCTGTATGCTTTATATGTGATGAATCTTTCTTCAAAGGGTTTTCCAACTTGTGATTGATTCAGAATTCCTTTTAATAGGTCTAATTGATTGTTATTGATTTTCCTTAAGTTAAAACCTTTTCCACCTTTCTGGTTTGGTTCATTCATACCAAATCTTTGGATTTCTGATTTCTTGGCTGTTAATTGATTATCTTTCCTTAAATTGTACAACCTTGTACTGTCAAGACCTTGTGCTTAACTAAAACTCTATATATTTGCCCCTAATTTACTACTTTGAAAAGTTTTTGATTATTCTCTTTCCTTAATTAGTTTTACCCGTTTGAAATCTGAATCGATTAATTAAGGGGAAATCTTGTGTAATTGATTGACAATGAGTCTTCAACTATTTTCTTACCTTATTTCTGCTTGCTTTTTGCACTATAAATACATGACCTTATTTAACACAACACACACAATTAACACTTCAGACTTCACTTACAATCTCACAATTCTCTTTTAAACTCATAGTATTCTGACGGCCTGTTTGCACTTTGGCTTTACAAGACTACTGCTTTCTTCTTACTTGTTTCTTTGAGACTGGTATGTTCTAGTTTTAGCTTCAGCATCATCCCAATGTGTTTACGTACAGCCTTTACATCCATGTCTACTTTACTGTTTATGTAAAATGTGTAACTAGCATGTTAATTTCTTTTTACCTATTTCTGCTGTGAATCCCTGCGCGCCTGTTTCCCTATATGTGCTTTGAGTTGTGGTTCAGGACATGACAATATGCAAGTTATTTTTCATGTTTGGACTTGATCCCTTAAGGGATTCTAACTTCCAAAACAATGTGTTTTAACATGCTTGTGGGGTGTGCCAACATTTCCCATTACTAGGTAGGTCCACTAGCCTGTCTTTGCCCCTTTTCCACTTCCCCTTCCCCTTTTTAGAATTCCCTCTCTGTACTTACACTCACTCTTAGCTTCTAAGTTCTACCCCTTCCTCTGAGCCTTGCCTTGGGACCTTGAGTTCCCTCTAAACTTGGACACTTGAGGGCTGGCCCTTCCACACTGCACTATATCTTAATTTGGTTACACATTTGGGTGTGAGCACTGTCAGGAGTCCACATGAGGCTCTTAGGGAACTCTGACATATCAAAATTTAGAGAAAGGCTTTGAACATTGATCTCCTGGAGTTGGTTCATCTCATGTCTCAGACAATGAGCCTGAATTAGGCTCCCCTTGATGTAATTTTAATTTCTGATGTATGTTTTCTATCTTACATTTATTTTGGACTGTAATAACTTTGTAATAACTATTAGGGATGGCTAGTGAAAATGGAGGGTTACCATGCATGTATATGGGTAGATAACGTGCCTACAGGAATCTCTAATCCCTGCATTTCGTTTAGCTATCATGCCTGTAAGACTCGTGCATCTTTCATGTAGATACCATGCCTATAAGAAATTCTGCACTCTCATATGATACTATGTCTGTAATCACTAAAAATTCTGAATCTTCCATGTGCATTTAGAAAACCCGTCCACAGGCCATTCTGAATCTTGCATATGCATCTGTCACTAGGCAAATGTGTTTATAGGTCTTAAATAATCAATCGCATTTAGATATCATGTTATAGGATTTCTGCATCTGCACTATGTCTACACAAGTGGCTAAAACTAACAGCACGTAGAAAGCATGCCTATAAGAATTAATGATCAAGTCTAAAACGTTTCATCCGCCTATAAGTAACAACAATGTCTATCAATTGCAGAATTCGTACTTCTTGTGTTAAAACTAGCAACCTCTTCCTAAATCAATCTATAATCAGTTCATACTCTTTTCTAAAATCTGTATATATCATGCCTATAGGTTTTCATCTATCACTTAGGAAAGCCTTAGGGTGAAAGTTAAGTTGCATCAGTCTTTATTAATTACAGCCAGCGGGCAAGTCTACTTCCGACTTTTTATCTGAAAATATCTGATAAATTAGCATGCTTTAGCTTTTAAGTTAATTAGACCCTAATCAGTACATGCAAGACATGCTAAACTATATGTTTTCTCTGATCTAAGGAGGCATGTTTGAGCCTTATTTGCTAATGTGCTTTCCCCCATATTTGTTCTATGTGTTTTTGATTGTCGCCTTAGAGTTTTGTCCTTTTAAAACTATAAAACTCCATACTTCTTCCCTTTAGGATTAGTAGTCACAAATGCCTCCGGGACTGATAGGATTGGGGCGAGTAATAGCATGCAATAAGTAAACGGGACTATTCTGCGCTTTAATACCTTAACGGGGTGGGAAAGGGTAGATATGGATATGATGACCACGCGATAACACCACGTGTATAAATGGTTACCGGGTGTTGTGTAGGGTGATCCATATTATTTATAAACCTAGGACCCCCTTCCCTTTACTTGTTTATTTTATTCAGAATTTCAAAACTGCTCTTCTCAAATTTCAGCTTTTTCCTTTAATTTCCTTTAACTTCAATTACTTGCAACAATTATGTGAAAAACCCCTCATATTTGAAACTATTACTTGTCTACTTGTTGTTTGCACTTAAAGTCACAATTATAGTATGGTCGGGAATCACACTAGTGGATCTCGAGGGGTGCCTAACACCTTCCCCTTATGATAATTTTGAGCCCTTACCCAATCTCTGGTTTTCTAAATCAAAATTCTTCTTAGTGTCCTAATGCACTTAATCATTAGGTGGTAACTCTTCAATTCGAACCCAATTCCCAAAAGGGAACGAGTTGTAATCCCAAATTTCATAAACCCAATTTTGCGAGAAAAAGGGGGGCATCGACATCCGTCCTTCTGGCAAATTGTACTGATGATGAGATTTTTTACTGAAAAGGACGAGCTCGAGTTTACTTTTAGCCATCTCCTCAGATTGTATAAGCCTTTAGACCATCGAGGTATAATTACACTACGACGTTGATCCACCATTCCCTTTATCTCCGGTGATGAGGAGGACAAGGATCCAGGATAGATGAGTCGGTTTGTTCGGGTGAGCACAGTCGATATTATTCATGTGGAGTTCCTATCGATTCTCGAGAAATGGAACTTCAAGTGTAAGTGATGCATTGGATTCTATTATTTTTATTTTCGGTAGAGCTTGACTCCGTAAGGGCATTTTCTTTCCTTTTATGCAACGATATCGTGGATGCCAAATGAGGTCTCTGATCTGGCAGGATGGGCCTGTAAATTGGCGGCCTCTTCTATTTAAGATGAGCACAATTGGCGAGATTTGTCGAAGAGAAAATGGGAGGCTAAGCACCATGGTATGTGCCATGTAGTCCCTTTCTTGAGGAGTACTTTGAATTTCTATTGCACTAATTTCTTAGTTGTAGGCATTGTGCCTTCTTTTAGGTGATACAGTCCCCTTTCAGGGAGGAGAAAGGACCTTCTATTTTCGAGACAGAGAAAGATAATAAAAGAAAAAGGTCATTGGAGGACGAGGATCCCTACAAAAAAGCAGGATTCGGCCGGAGGCGCAAGGAGGAAGTTGCTGCTGACGAAGGCTTCATTTTCATCGATCACTCTGGGACATCAATGCAGCCGGAGAGGATGACTCTATACTGAAGGCCCAAACAAGGAGGCCTCCTGAAATCATTGATCTTATAGAGATCGAGGTCCCTAGACTCGAGGGAGAGATTTCACAATCGAGGAAATATGGGGGTCCTTCATTACCTGATTTGGCAGCTGGGTCTCAAATGCCGGGAAGTACCCTGAGAGGAATGGGCTTTGGGGTATCTTTGCCTAGTAAGAGAGCCTCGGGTTGCGCTACCAGTGCCGATGAGACCGAGCCGGTAGATACGAGGTCGACCTTCGAGGAAGCTCAGCGTCTATACTCATTAGTGAGTTTTGAAATTATTATAACTTTTTCAATCTTCATATTTCCTACTCTTTAACTGAACTTTTCTTTCTCATAGGCCTTTGTTAGGCTCAGGTCTGGGCTTCTTTGCTATGAGGCAAAGTTGCATAGAGCTTTGAATGGGGAGAGATATCTCAGGCTTCTTTGTGACAAGAAGACAAGAGAGATGATACATCTTCGATCGGAGTTGGACGGAAGCCGAGATTATGAAGGCAACCTCAAGAAACACGTAACTTCTGTTTTAAGGGAATATCAGCTTCTTCTCCCATTTTTAGAAACTTATGTTCCGGTATCTTAGTTGCAGGAAAAGACAGAGATGCTGGAGCGCTTTCGAGGTGAGGTCGATCAGGTCAATTCTGAATGCAACGATTTGAAGGCACAAATAGATGTTCATGTTGTGGCCAAAAGGAATGCTTTGAATAAGGCCTCTGCCTTTAAGATACAGCTTCATAATGCTCGAGGGGGTGACTTAGTCAAGACGAGCAAAATTTCTAAGCTTGAAATAGATCTTTTGAAGATGAAGGCCAAATTCGTAGACGCTCGAGCCGAAGCCGAAGAGTTCCAGTCAAAGGCCGATAAGAAAGTGTCCATCTATCTGAAAGATGGCGCCAAATCTCGTACGAAGTATAGGGGGGCTTCCGATTGAGAGAGGAGAAGTAATGAATATGCCCGATGCAAATCCCGTAGGGAATCTCTTGTGGAGATTCATGGTAAGGGCTTTGATCTCTCAAAGGAGATAGAGCAGGCCAAGGCGAATGAATTCAATGCCAAGTTCGTTGTTTTCGATGATGAAGACAACGAGGAGGGGGCCGATGAGGGAGCTGGTCCCGATTAGGCCGATGGTGACATAGTCTCCGAGGGAAAAGGCTAAGTTCCCGATGGTGGACTAGGTTTTTCTTTCTTCTCCTTAGTATGAGGCTCCCTGTAGCAGTGATATGAATGTAGCTTTGTATCATCATTCATAATAACAATAGAAACCTTTGGTTTTCCCTTCGTATGAACTTCCACTTATTTGTGTCTTTGTTTATGTTTTGAGTGTTGATGCCTGTCGATAATTATTCCGATATGTTTGAATTTTAAGATAGGAACCCTTAGGTTATGCTTTTTTTTTCAAAAACCATCCCAAATTAGGAGGATCTATAGTGTTTCCACACTTCCCCTCCAGCGTGACTCGAACCCAGGACCTAACGGTCGTAGGTGGAGGTGCTTACCAGCTGAGCAAGCCTCACATGTTTCCTTTAGGTTATGCTTGATGAGTAATTGATGATAATTAACCATTCAGGGCTAAGTCCTCGAATCAAGTTTTGACTCAGGCTCATTAACCCTTAGGTTTTTGACATACTGGCCCTTGGGCTCTTACGTATTAGCCCTTAGAACCTTTAGGCTGGCCCTCATTCTCTTATGCATTGGCCCTTAGGTTCTTTAGGCTGGCCCTTGGGCTCTTACGCATTGGCCCTCAGGCGCTTTTTTATGCGACCTCTAATATGGCTATAGTTTTCCCCATTTTAGCTGAAAATTGATTATGCCTTGGCATGTTTTGTGTTCGTCCAATTCTTTGACAGCTCAAATAAGAACCTCGATTACGAATCGATATGCGACAATAATCGATTACCTCGGGAGGTTCTCTTGAAGTCATATAATTCAAAGCCTTTTGCTGAAGGCTGATTGTCTCAAAGCCTTGTCATTATTTAGAGCCGATTTGATCGAAAATCTTTTGCTTATGTCAGGGGTAGCCTGATTAATCGGTTCTTTTCGAATAATTTAGAGGCCTTTAGTTTTATGGCAGCAGTCGGACACCTCCGATCCACGTTAATTTGGCCGAAGCCTTTTATGCGTCCATAGTCGATAGTCCCCGGGTGAGATGACCTCGATGTTTGCATCGAGGGTATGCCTTTTGAGGGGTCTTACAAATTTGATATATAGCTTTGGCCTTAATATTGGGGTTGTGCCCTTTTAAGGTCTTACATGTTTTGGCATGCCTCGTTGAGGTCTTACAAATTTGGTGGTGCCTCGCTGAGGGCTTACGAGCTCAGAGTTTCCTAATCAAGGTCTTACGAATTTCAGTTTTCGAGGGTTCAATGAGCTGACTGTCGTTGACAGTCACCGAGTGTTCACCTTTGGCCCTCGAGTCATCTTATGAAAAATAGTGGATTTGTTCGAGGCACAATGTGTTTTGGTAAGCAACGGGGGCTTCCTCAATTACTTGATATATGTGTACATATTTTTTGCTTTTGGGGACCTGATTATTCTATATGGACACGGCTCATTTAACCGTTTGGCCCAATGCAACATTCTTCTACTGAGGTCCTCTTAGGCAAAGTTTGGTTTCTCGAAGAGGAGACCTCCCGGGGTGATGCCCCCCAGTATTTGAGGTTGATCAAAGGGAAGACTTGAATACTTGATGAGTTATACTAAGGTAGCATATGGGTGTTGCCTCGTTATAAACATTGCCATTAAAACCCGTTCGGGATGAAATCCGGTCTAAGGGAAAAAGAGTGCAACGCATGCTTTAAAGTCCAAGGTCTTCGAGCTGAAGGGTGTTTCGATTCCTCTTAATCGGGCACCTGTAAAATAAGTTAGTACAAAATGTCGTACCCCTTTTTTCTCGCGAAATCGTATTTATGACATTTGGGAAGACAACTCGTTCCCTTTTGGGAATTGGGCTTAATGAAATTGAAGAGTCGCCACCTAATGATTTAAGTGCATTAGGACACTAAGAAGGGGTTTGTTTGGATAACCAGAAATTGGGTAAGGGCTTGAAATTATCCCAAGGGGAAGGTTTTAGGCACCCCTCAGGATCCACTAGTATGGTTCCCGGCCAAGCTATTATTGTGACTTAAGGTACAAATAACACATAGGCAAGTAGGACTTCAAATAAGAGGGGATTTTTCACATAAAGGTTCGAAATAAACAAAGTCGGAAAGTGTTAAAGAGAATTGGTTTAGAAGAAACATTTTAAAGGATTTAAAAGAAACAAAGAACAAGGGGAAGGGGGTCCTAAGGTTATTAATAATATGGATCACACCACACAACTCCTGGTAATCACTCTTACACGTGGTGTTATCGCGTGGTCATCATATCCATATCCACCCTTTCCCACCACATTAAGGTATTAAAGCGCGGAATAGTCTCGTTTATTTATTACATGCTATTACCCGCCTCGAACCTATCAATCCCGAAGGTATTTGGGACTACTAATCCTAACGGGAGGAGATGTTAGGCTGATTTGTGGTTTCAAAAGGTAAAAATACTAAGGCGACAAACAAAACACATATAGCAAGTTTGGGGAAGCATATAAACAAATAAATGGTTCAAGCAAACCTCCTTTAAACCAAACAAAGCACATAGTTTAGCATGTCTTGCACGTACTGTTTAAGGTCTAATTAAACTTAAAAGTTGGGGCAGGCTGATTTATCACATATTGTCAGAAAAGAAGTCCGAACTAGGCCTGCCTGCTGGTCGTAATTGATAAAGACTGATGCAGTTTATAAACTTTACCCTAAGGCTTGCCTAGGTATGGGACAAAATTTCCTATAGGCATGATATCTACTCATTTCGGAAAAGAATGAAGTAGGTTGAATACATACTGATTAAGAAGGATTACCATATTATTCAAGAAAAGCAAACTTTGACAAAGGCTACAGGTTCTGCAAATGTCGTTACTGGTTTTAGACTCATAAGCGAGTGGAAATGTTTCAGACTTGGTTGACAGTTCTGTCACACCTCCTTTTTCTGCTACTGCACCCGCGAAGGGTGTAGTAAAGGGAGTTTTTCCAATTAAAGGACAATCGAAACGGGATTTAAATAATAAGAAATGGAGTCGCCACTTGAGAGATTTATGGTGTCCCAAGTCACCGGTTTGAATCCGGAATCGAGGAAAACGTGGACTCTGTATTACAGTCTACGAATCAGAAATTCGGATAAGGAATTCTGTTAACCCGGGAGAAGGTGTTAGGCATTCCCGAGTTCCGTGGTTCTAGCACGGTCGCTTAACTGCTATATTCGGCTTAATTATCTGATTTTATAACATGCTTTAACTTATGTGCAAATTTTAACCTTTAACCGCTTTTAATATTATCAATATTTTAAAGAGAATTGCAACATCGTGAAAATGCATCTCAAACCACGTCACATCAATGTACCCGTGGTTGTTGACACACTTCGACTCCGTTGAGATTTGGATTTGGGTCACATAAATGTGCACCCGAATTTAAGAAAGTAAATTATTAAAAACGCGCCTAAAACGGCTAGCGCATTATTATTTTGGGGAAGGCCGTGAAATTTTGTTAAACGGTCCATCCCGGAGTCTAAGTATTTTTAATATGTATATTTATGAGGGCCCCGCAACTGCATTTTTTCTTTGGCAAGGCTCGTCTCATCTATTATTTAAGGATATCTTAAAGCGACTATGGTTTTCTATTTATTTGCCTCTAAAATAAGAAAAGTCCTAATTAATTACATGACTTAAGATCAAACAAAATTGAACCTGTGCCGAATTATTTGAAAAGGACTTGGGTCTAAAGCGAAACCCGGCCACTAGTTTTAAACGGCTGATTAAAGAACTTTCCCAATTTAAGTAAAACACGTTAAACTTATTTGAAACAAACGCACATGTCCCCAATAGCTTGGGATTCGATAATTATGCAACCTAAAGGAGAGCTTGAACTTCGACTTAGCAAATTGATACAATATCTGACCAGGTTTAATTCTAAGTTCTATAGCTCACATTGGTCTACTGGTGAATTACTAAGTATCTCTAAAGGTGATAATTAATCCTGAAGCGTAGATCGAGTTCCTAATTGAGGCAGTTCGATTATAGGGCTTCACTTAACACTACACATAAACCAGAATCAATTGAAACTATTCTTATAACTTTGAAAATAAAACGAATGCTTAAGCATTGACATTACAAGATAATACTACTTACTAACATCTAGGATCCAATATTATTTACTAGCATAATTTAATGCTATTCAAACTGATGTTATATACTCAAATGAACTCGCAATTTCAGAACTAGACGTATTAAACAAACATGCTGATTTCTATTTGAGCTGTTTGAACATGTTCTGTGACATAGGAACTATTCGAAACTATTCTATGACTACTGGGAATGGATTAACTATACTATATTTCATAACTAGTAGTCACAAACTAAGATTAATTACACCTAAGGGCCATGAAATTCACATGTTCGTCGGAATAGATTCAACAGTTTAGTTCCATCAGTCTACTATATATTAATAAACAATCTACTAGAACTCAAACCATTACATTCGATTATGCAGAAAATAAAGTAACTACTGAAACTTCCAGTGAAGCTGGACTTCCATTTCATTTCATTTCAGCTACATTCTACATGATGTTGAGATTCAAAACATGTACCTAGATTGGAAAATGGGACAAGAAGAAGGAGAAGTCAGCAGCAGGCAAGCAGCAGACAATACCACAGAAATGGGATTCAGCGCAGCTCAACAACCAGTTTAAAACCAGAATAACACTCGACCACAACCCAAAATGAGTTTGCAAACCAACAGCAACACCAACTGTCCAGAAAACCCAGTAAAATCAAACTAGAAATACCAACAGCAATACAAAACAAATAGACTCGACCAAGAGATGCAATGAAAACAGTGTGTTTTTCTGATTTTCTGTCCTTTAAACACTCAAAGAAGAACAACTCTCAGGATCTTCACTCTTTTCTGATTTTCAGTAGTGAAAGAAAACCAAAACTCTCCAGCTTTTTCAGCCTGTTTTTCTTTTTAGCTCTCCCAGTATATTCTTATGTGTGTCTATGGCAGAAAAAATGTCTAAAAAAAACTGCCCTCTCTCAGAATGTATCTCCTTATTATATATCCTCTCAAAATATTTTTTTCCTGATTTTAGGCATTAGTGGACAATTGACTAACTTATTTGAGGCCTTAAAATCAAAAAGTTGTCTCCATTATTAGTTGTCTATTGACTATTCAATCCCACTTAACACTTGTCTTTTTAACTTTTCCACACCCACTAACACTTGTCTCAATTCAATCCTTTTAGCAGCCCCCTTTTCAAATTCAAATTAATCCCTGAATTATCCCCTGTTAATCCTAAGGTCAGACTGCCCATTTTTACCCCTCTGAATACCCATGTTATTACCCTTGAAATCCCCCTAGAGTTAACTGTCCTGCCCTGACCTCCGTGACTACTACCCTGATCCCCTTCAAACTGTAACAGACCCACAACTATATCCAATTCCTAATTGATTATCAAGCATGGAAGAAAACAGTTTATAGACCAACCAACTAAAACTGAGATGCATAAGTCTGTACAAACCAAAAAATAAACCAATCAAACAGGCTACAGACAGCATTAACGCATCAAAACAAAATAGAACACATGAACATTAAAATACACTGAACGAGAATAAGCTGCAATCATATGCCAAAACATGCTAAATAACAATGATAAAGGGAAATTGAAACAATTTGAAACAAATGATACCAACATGTTTTTTCAACACAGAATTAGAATAGAAATGAAACAGGAAGGTAAAACTACTGGAATGAACCAAAAATTAAACTATTATCATGTTAATCTAACATTCAAACATAACAGACTAATCAACGACACTTATTCAATCGATTAAACAAATTATAACATATAATTATCAATAATCAGAAAACTTGGACCAAATAAAAGGTCTAACAGAGGAGAAAGGGACAAGTGACAAACTAAACGAAAGATCACTTAAACAAAACACAACTGAACCCAAACGTATAAACAACAATCATAGAACAGAGGAGGAGAGAAAATACCTCAAAAATCAGAAACCACATGAACTCTGCTCTCATCGACTTAGACTCAAATGTTTTGAGGTCAAACGGACCTTAATCGAGTGTTTTCGATTGAGAACACTCGACTAAGGTCGATTTGCAACCTCAAATCTTTTACTCAGGCAAGTTCCAGGTTTTGGCTCCCTAGGCCTCGTCCAGCTGGTTTAACCTTTGAATTTGGGACGAGGATAGTCTAGGGGTTCAGAGGTATGACTTGGGGAAGGTTTAGGGTTGGCGCCACCATCAAGGAATCTTGTGGCGGCGCTAGGGTTCTTGGCTCGAAATTGAAATTCGATGAATCCTGGTTTGATTCGAAGGAAACTAAGGTTGGTTTTGGTATGAGGGAGGTCTAACGGGGGTATGGTGTTAACTTGGTGTCAAACAGATAGGCTAGGGTTTTTGGATTGACCTTCGATTGATTAATCGAAGGGACTGGTTGGGATTCGAAGGTAGCTATTATGATAGTTGGAACGGGGAGGTTGAGGGGAGTTCAGGGTGTAAAAATGGTGGGGTTTGGTGACTACCGCCACCGCGGGAAATTTCCGGCGGGCAGTCAGCGGTGGTTTGTGGTGGTGGGATTTGGGGTCTTCTCTAAGGCTTAGAGATGACCGGGGGGGGGGGGG
>MU703833.1:3692-33827 GCA_026770625.1 Nicotiana glauca
CTCGACTCATGGAATCACGTTCTAAACCTTTTAGTGTGACTTAAGAACATTATGGACATACATACCCTCAATATGAACTTCACTAGGACTTACGGATCATACATACTTTCTTAGAATAACTTTATATGAAAAGAACAACATGGACAACCTTAGTTGCTAGGAGTAGATTTATTAGAAAATAGCGTATTCATTTCACCTTAGATCATGCCAAAAGAAAGAAGAAAGTGCCTTAACATACCTGTTCCTAGAATTATTTGAACGAATTGCTTCTGCGGAATTTACACTGAATTTCCTTGAAATTGGAAGGAACTTGGCTTGGACGTTTGGATGAAGCCTGGAACGAATTTCTTGGAACCAAACATTCTGCATCAAAGTTCTTGGTTTTAAAACCAAGAACAGATTTTGTTGGCCTCAAATGGAGACTCCTTAGCTTCTAATCCTTTTTAATTTAGAAGGAATTTCATGTTTTCCCTTTTCTGAAAGTGACCAACGTCATTTTTGAGTCTTTGGAGTTTTAGGACTTGAACAAGTATATTGCTTACGTTCCTTGGCAGAAACCCTCTATCAATAGCGTTAATATATCCTCCAACTTCTTAAAGATAATTCAGCTCGTACAATCTTCTTCTTCTTTTTTTTAAAGCCAACGTCCAAATTGAAATCATTCCAAGAGAACATCAATGAACGTCGGCCCAGAAGGAATAAGAATGCTATCCAATATCTTTTGCCAATGACGTAATCACTTTCTTGAATGAAAGTCTTTTTCTATGATATTAATATACATTCCTTTGCTGGAGCCTTTTAAGAGATGTAACAGATGACTCATTTTTTTTAAAATCTGCCAAGTATTGTATACCTTTTCCACATAATGAAATGACTTGAAGAGTTATTCTTTTAATATGTGGCATGCTGCCATGATACTCTTTGGGATGGTTGATTAAATTTATCCACTTATTAGTTAACCGGGTAATATTTTATTACCCGGTAATTAATTTATTTCTCGCATAATTGAGAATTATTCCTACTTACTTAAAATACTACTCACTTTTTACATACCTTATACACCTTACTATCATGGTCATGTGGTACCTCGTATGACACTAGTCCATAAATACCGAGTATTTTAACTTGGGCCGTATTTTATCCCAACATGCCAAACTTGGACAAAAATTCGTTTCCTTTCACTTGCTTCCCCTTTCACCTTCATGAATTTACTAATCACCTGTGAAATAGCATAATCCTTATAATCCTCAAATTATCTTTTCCTTGTACTGATGTCAATTACCTTACGACAAATTTACGAAAAAATTACAGGGTGCAACATCGTCGTAATTTATTACTGCAGAGCATAACATTGTCATAACATAATACTGCGGGACGTAATATTGCAGGGTGTAACATATAGGTTGGGTCGGTTGAACATGTACTGGGTCGGGTTGGAATGTTAATTGGGCTGGGTGATTGGGTTTTAAATTGGGGCTGAAATGGGGTGCCAAATTGGCTATAATTGAAATACAATAAAGGCCAAATCGTAAATAGCCAATTTTCCCCTTTTAAATTTTTTATAAAATAGTAATAGGACTTTAAAAAGCAAATTAAGAGCACTAGGTAAATACTTATTATATTAATATTAATTAAAAAAATGCTAGTACTAATTTTATAAACATAAAATATCATAAATTACAAGATAGGCTATAATTGTAATTATATGCAATTTAGCTTTAAAAATATCAAATAAATTTGTAAAAACATGCAAAAATTACCTTAATTATATTTTAGTGTAAATGTAAAAATAAAATAAATTATTTACCAAAATGATAATTCTAGGAATAATTATTGGATTTTGTCGTATAAAAATAGGCAATAAATTGGGTTTAAAAATCATTAAAAATGTCAAAACTCTTGGGTATGCTTATATATGCACCAATATGCTATTTTGGAAATATTTGGGTATAAAAAATACTTAGGGAAAAATTGGGTATCAACACCATCATATCAATACTGCGGAACAATAGTTTATAGCATCATGGCAACTTGTGCCTAGCCTCAGAGCTCTCAAAAGTACCGCTACTGAGCTAAAACGACAGAATATCCTTCCATAAGGCGACGATAATAGCAAGAACAACTATACAGGGAGAAACACCCCGCACTGCATTGGTAGTACCATAACAATTCTTCAATTTTTGATTTATAAGAAGCGGTTTACATCACACAAGATTGAATAGGAATGAATTAAAGGCATACACCTCCAAGGATCAAATCACACGATAAGGAATCAAGAAGAGAAGTACTCCTAATAGTGCTGCAGCCTCCCGAGGATAAGTACAGATGTCTACGTACCGATCCGCGAGACTCTACTAGACTTGTTCATGATTTGTGAGACCCTTGGAACCTAGTGCTCTGATACCATGTTGTCACGACCCGAAATCCACTAAGGTTCGTGATGGCTCCGGACACTGCTGTCAGGCAAGCCAACCAAATTACTCGATTAAATTCTCATTTTAACAGTTTTGAAAACTAAGATTTTCCTTTAATTTTTCTAGCAAAAGACAATCCTTACAATGTAATTAAAAGAATATTTTGAAGTAAATACAAGATACCCAATAATCATCCCAGAACCCGGTGTCACAAATGCATGAGCAATTTCTAAGAAATAATACAATACAACAACCGTCCGGAATACAATATTGGACAGGAAATAAATACAGAAATCTGAAAGAGACTTGCTGATTGCGGGTCATCTTGGGAGGTGCAGCTCACCTAAGTCCCCATATCAACCATGCTGTTACGCCCTCTAGGCCAATAGTGATGCATGTTCCTGTGCAACAAAAATGCACAGAAGTGTAGTATGAGTACGAAAACAACGTGTACCCAATGAGTATCCCGTCTAATCTCGAAGAAGTAGATACGAGATGGTCGACTTTGACACTTACTAGTGGTCTAATAATGATATAATATTAATGTAAATAATCGTGGATTTATTAAAAATGACAGAAATTTCAAGTAAGTCACGAACAAGTGAAAGTTTCTTTTTATATTAAAAGCTTCCGAATTCATAATCCATTAGTTTCCAATTATCTCAAGTCGGGGAGAGCAGATATCCATATCAATAAATCTCAAGGCAAGCAATACAAGCATGCGTAACTCATGCCCAGGTCGTACGGTCCGATATAACATAAATGTAAAATGTGCATTGCCGAGGGTCGAACGGCACGAACCATAGATGCATCTATTACCCAGCTCGTGTGTCGTGCGTGCGACGCGGTCAATATTAAATTAACAAATATCCCGTTCACGAATCATACATGCGACCCGGGCACATATATATACACACACAGTTAAACGGCCAATTAAGAGTTTATCGGGAAATGTTTATTCCAATAAAAGCCAATTTTCCTTTAATGATTTAAGAAAACTGAAGTTTAATCCTTTTAGAAATTCATTTACTGATTCGATGAGATTTAAGAAATTCAAGCCGTCAATAAGTTCACAAATAATCCAAGTACAACTTGCTTTTTGGTCCTAGACTACTCAGACAATAGAATAATAGTAGCTACGCACGAACTCTCGTCACCTCGTACGTATGTAGCCCCCATAAATAGGAGCACATAACCAATTAACTCACCTATGGGGTCAATTCCCTCTTACAAGGTTAGAAAGGAGACTCACCTCGCTCTGAAGATCCATAACCGACATTCCACGCCTTTTCAAAAATTTAAATTGATGCACAACGCTCCAAAACTAGCCAATAGTTATGCAAATCCATTAATATATGATAAACTACTCATATTACTATAATTTATAACAATTCTTATCCCCGATCAGAAAGTTTACCAAAACGCCCTCTGGCCCACGTGCCCGGATTCTGAAATTTTTGAAGAATAAGTTTACCCATAGCCTCACTGTCACACCTCCTTTTTACTACACCCTAATAAAGGGAGTTTTTTCCAATTAAAGGACAATCGAAACGGAATTCACTTTATTAAAAAATCAGAGTCGCCACTTGGGAGATTTATGGTGTCCCAAGTTACCGGTTTAAATCCCGAATCGAGGAAAAGACTGACTATGTATTACAGTCTGTGAACTAGAAATTTGGGTAAGGAATTTTGTTAACCGGGAGAAGGTGTTAGGCACTCCCGAGTTCTGTAGTTCTAGCACGGTCGCTTTGATCATACTTGGCTTAAACAAATTGTTTAATTACTGATTTAGAACCTATGTGCATTTTCCGCTTTTACTTAGAAAATTATCTTGAAATAGGTTACGCGTACATATGCCCATTTGCTTGGCGCGTCAAAATCGTGTCACACGAACATGTCCACAATTAATAACGCTTTATTATTATTAAGAGAGTTTGGCCAAATTTGCACGAACGCATACTCCAGTTTTGTTTTTAAAATTGTAATTGTGTTACGCAAATGTATACACAATCACAATTGTGTTTTAAACGGCCCTAAATGCTTTTCTACGAATATTAATCATTTTTCTATCTAGGTTATGAAATTAATGCGAGGACCACGCAATTTGTCATTTTTGTTTGGCATGGCGTACCCGATTCCATTTTTAAGGGTCTTTAAACTAAAAGCTCGGAAGGCCGTAGACTATATCTTATCTAGTCTAGTTCACCCCCGAATCATTTAAAAGGACCTTGATTAATTAACACTAAATATAGTTAAAGGTTCTATTTAAACTAACTAAAGGTTTACGTAGAAAAGTCAATTATTAAGCAAAGGGCCTTGGCCAGGCATAAACGAGCCAGGCCCAACGAGAAAGGAACGCCCAAGTCTCATTTGAATGAGACTGCCTCATTTGGGCCCAAGAATGAGACCAATTTCTCATAGACCTACTGCTTCTGAGGGAGGGACTCAGCATCGAGTTTCCCCAGCATGAATGAACGACTGAAGCGACAAATTTTGGGCACAAATTCATAAAGCCAACATGGAGACCAATACCTGGGCAAATGCACTTTAGAAATCATTTTTGTGCTTATCAGTAGGCAGCTGTGTGACCTTTCAATAATGAAAGCAATACAAATTTTTTAAAACAATTGACAGCCCTATTTTAATGCCATAGCTATAAGCAAACTTTGCCTTCCAAATCTCCAAATCAAGTTGAAATCAAATTTGCAGTCTTGAATCTTAAACAAGCTCGTATGAACAGAGCTTCATACAGTAACAAATAGCATTTCCATTTTTAGCTAACTAAAACATAAATCATATTAAAAGCACCAACTGATTGTAGTTAAAAGCAAGCAAACTTCAAGATATATTAACCTAAAACTACGACTATGACCTTCAAGACTAAAACTGAGTGATTTTTAGTAGGAAATTCAGAAAGCTAGAACTCGGATACAACACCAAACATAAACTCGAATAATTAAAGTCCATCGTTCAATTATGGACACAGATGCAAAATACCACACCAAGTCACTCTCATACACTCAATTTCAGAGGGAAGCAAGAGGCCATAACTAATATCTATAACTTGAACTCTAACTACAAAACATGAAATAGTAAAAGGAGAAAGGAAATTCAGCTTCAAATAGAATCTCCATTTAACAAAACTTCAAATCTTTACATGCTCAACAATCAAGCCCCAATCATGCGCTAAGGAAATACCTGGGAAATCAAAGTGAGAGGAAAAGAAAGGATCAGTAGAGCAGGACAATATTCAGCAGGTATAGTAGTAGAAAATAGCACCAAAGTAGCCAGTAAACAACTTCGAACCCCATAATTAGAAACAATAGCTCAAGATATCATTCTTAAACCAAACAAACAGCCTAGCAGAGCTATAAACCAACACTCCGGCAACCAAGTTTAATCCATTTCTCACTCGGATGAATTCAAACAATTTCAGAAGTTGAAAAGGGATAAAATCACTGAAAACTTTAATGGAACAGTAACTTGTTTTTCAATTCTCAGCCGCCTTTTTTTGTGTGGATTTCTAGCTCTCTTAGTTTGAATTGAGCCTCAAGTAACTTTGCCTTTATAGGCAAGTTACTAGGGCAGCAAATACAAGCCAAGTTTTGCCCTTTAGACCCCTTTTAATTTTCCTTTTGCTAGTTAGTCCCCCATTTTCTGACTTGGTGTCCAAGTAAGTATACTTTTCAGCTTCTAGGAAGCTTCTTAGGTGGTTATTGCAAGATTCCTTAGGTGAATTACCCCATTTACCCCCTTGTGACCCTGTTTTCACATTATACTCAAATGGGATATGGGTTAGATTGACCCTGAGTCGGAAACCCTTAAGCAACCAAGCCCAAAACAGGACTTAAAGGTACACACCTCAAGCCCAAAACACAACCAATCCAAGTTCTGAATTAAAAATAAAAGAAACAGAAACAAGAGCAATTTGAGCCACAATTTTCACTAATTCCAATTAATGCAATTAAACGCTTAATGAAATTTAAACCAAATTACTAACGAATTATTGAAGCTAATTAAAGAAAAGAAAAGAAAGCTCCTAAAACTAACATGCATGTGAAGGACTCTAAAGCTAGGAAATTAAAAGAGTTCAAAAACAAGAAGGAAGAGCAGATGACAAAACGACAGAAAAAGTAAAAAAAACAAACAAAAGAGAAAAGATAAAGAAATACCTAAGGTGGCTCAAAACAGTCTTGAACAGCCTTGAAAAACTCTTTCAATTTCTTCACAAGAACGACCTTTAATCGCATGTTTTTTGTGAAAACACACGAGTAAAGGCCATTACAACCTAGAATCTTCAAAAGACCCGTTGGATTTGGATTTATGGAACTAGGGCTTTATTTTTTGATTCAAAATTCGAACAGTTTGAGGGGGGTTCGAGGGAAAGGGAGTAGGGATTGGTGAAGAGGAGGTGATGGGGGGTTCAATGGTATTAATTTGGGGGGATTTGGTGGTGGCGCCTCTACCGGAGAAACTGTGGCGGCGCTAGGGTTCATGGCTTTGAACAAAGATTTGAAGGGTTATGGGTAGATTCGAGGTGAACCGTTTGGTGATTGAGGATGTAGAGTCAGAGAGGAAGCTGTGGTGTAATTTTTGTGGAGGTTGGACGCCGGCCGCCGCCGTAGGCGATTTCCGGCGGTCGCGGACGGCGGCTATGGAGGGGGCTTCTGGTGAGGTAAGGGAGATGAGAGACGGGGGTAGAGGGGTTCAGACCGTTTTATATCAAGGGTCCTAGATTCCTAGCCGTTATATCTCTTAACCTCGACGGCTGGGATTGCTCATTAATCAAAACGGGATTGTATTGATTTATTAGGTGGGAGACGGACCGAGTTATGGTGTGTTTGGGCTGAAATTGGGGCGGGTATGGGGCAATTTTGGACGGGTCTTGTTTGGTTTGGGCTTGGCAATTTTAAATTATCTTTGGCCTAAATATAAAATCTGATCTCTCTTTTCTTTTCAAAATATTTTCTTGTTTTTTTCAAAATTAATTCTTTTCCTTTTCTTCTTTTTTCCAAAAATTAAAACTAAAATCCTAAATTAAGTTATAAAACCAAATTAGCCTAATCAAAAATGCTAATTAATCCTAAATAATAATTATCACAAATAATTAAAAACCAAATTTAAAGGAAAACTACCAAAATTCAAAGATTAAAATTAAAAGTGCACAAATAACCATTTTTTGTGATTTTTCCAATTCTTGTAAAATAACTAATTTACTACTTAATTCAAAAGTGCAAATTTAAATCCTAAATGCAAATTCAACATATTTTTGTATTTTCATTAACTAAATAGAATAAACATGCACAGACAAATGCAAACAATTGCCAGAAAATGCTACGAAAATCCACCAAATTGCAAATAATAAAAAGAAATTATTTTATTTTTGAAATTATGGGAGTAATTCATATAGAGCAAAAAACACGTGCTCACACTCACGAACTCAAATATATAATTTTCTCTTAATTCTATACCCAAAATCATGGTCAAATCCCAAGAATATAAATTTCTAGGTCTTTCTAGCAAAACCCCAAGTTTTCTACAAAATTTCCTTGTCTAAATCCATATATAAACCTTGTATTTACTCAAAACTAGTAGAAATCACTTACCTCATTCTTGGTGATGAAAATGACACTCCAAAGTTACTCCAAATCGGCTCCAATGCAAGAAAATAGGGTTGAAATGAACCCAACCCCCGATTTAAAAGAACCTCACTGCCTCCAGCATTTTTGCATCTGCAGTCTGGGGACCGCATCTGTGGTCCCACTTCCACGAGAAGGCGATCACATCTGCGAAATGGGGAGAGAAGGCTGGGATCGCTTCTACGGTCTGGAGGCCGCATTTGCGGAGCCGCTTCTGCGGTTCCTGGCCTGGCTTGCCTGGGCCGCTTCTGCGATACAAGGACCGCATCTGCGGTCTCGCACCTGTGGTACACCAACCGCAGGTGTGGTTATGACAAAAGCAACAAACTTCAGCCCTTCCAAAAAATCCCATTTTCGATCCGTTAACCGCTCAAAATCCACCCGAGGCCCCCGGGACCCCAACCAATCATACCAACCAGTCCCAAAATACATTACAGACTTGATCGAGGCCTCAAATCACATCAAACAACGCTAAAATCATGAATCAACCTCCAATCCAAGCTTAATGAACTTTAGAATTTCAAACTTCTATATTCGATGCCGAAACCTATCAAATGTTGTCCGAGCGACCTCAAATTTCGCACACAAGTCATATTCGACATTATAGACCTACTCCAACTTCCAAAATTGGATTTTGACCCCGATAACAAAAAGTCCACTTCCGGTCAAACTTCTCAAAAACCTTCAAATTTCTATCTTTAGCCAAATGACTTCAAAATGACCTACGGACCTCCGAATTCACTTCCGATTGTGCTCCCAACTCCTGAATCACCATACGGAGCTACTCCCGGACTCGAAATCCCAAACGGACATCAATAACACTAAAATATACTACCAGCCAAACTTATGAAATTTCTTCCAAAATGCTAACTTCCACAATAGGTGCCAAAACGCTCCTGGGTTATCCAAAACCCGATCCGGGCATAAAACCAAGTCTGAAATCATCATACCAACCTGCTGGAACCTTTAGATTCCGATTCCGAGGTTGTTTACTCAAAAATCTAGTCCTAGTTAATTCTTTCAACTTTAAGCTTTCGAAATGAGAATTCTCTTTCCAAATCAACTTTGAACTTCTTGAAATTCGATTCCGACCACGCGTACAAGTCATAATACCTTAAATGAAGCTGCTCATGGCCTCAGACTACTGAACGATGCACTAGGGCTCAAAATGACCGGTCGAATCGTTACACAGTGACTATTGTTCCATTGGTTATTTTTCATAGGCTGTCAAAGTTTTAAGCAATCTGGGTATGGTTGCATGGGTGCATGCAGATGAAGTGGGTTGTAGCACACAAAAATATGGAAATCGTACGAAACTCCAGTTTTATTGCGCTGAAACATCAAAAATAAGGAATGGTCATCGAGATGTAGTGACTATTGTTCCTTGGGTCATTTATGATGTGATGGAAAAATTTTAGGTGATCCGAATCCAATCACGTGTGCCCATGTAGGAGGCGTGGGATATAGCACGTGAAAATCTAGGAATCAGGAAAAATTCTAGTTTATGGCCCTATAATGCAAAAAAATAAAACTATTATTTCTTAAGTCATTTTTGGTTGGCCAACAAAATTTTAGGCGATACTGGTCCGTTCGCCGGGCTGATGCAGGAGGCGTGGGCTAAAGCACACAAAAATTGAGAAATCGAGTGGAATTCTAGTTTTATGGCCCTAAAACACCAAAAATGAGTAACATGCATGGCGAGGCAGTGACTATTGTTCCTTAGGTCATTTTTGATGGGCCAGAAATTTTTTAGGCAATCCAGATCTGGTCGCTCGGGCCCATGCAGGAGGCCTAAGCTATAACACACTAAACTTTGGGAATCAGGCAAAATTTTAGTTTTATAGCCCTAAAATACCGAGCAAATGAGTAACGACTATGGTGAGGCAATACCTATTGTTTCTTAGATCATTTTTAATGGGCCGGAAATTTTTTGGGCATTCCAAGTCTGGTTGCCCGGGCCAATGCAGGAGGCGTAGTCTATAGCGCACGAAAATTTGAAAATCGGGCGAAAATTTTATTTTATGCCTCTAAAATGCCAAAGAACGAGTAATAGACATGGAAAGGTGGTGACTAATGTTTCTTAGGTTGTTTTTTATGGGTCAAATTGTTTTAGGTGATCCAGATTTGGTTGTCCCGGCCCATGCAAGAGGGGTGGGCTATAGTAAACAAAAATATAGAAATCAAGCGAAATTTCAGTTTTATGGCCCTAAATTTCCAAAACACGAATAACGGTCATGGCATGTGAATTTGTGATCTTATGACTTACGGGATAGTTGGTTTTGTTTCGTGGAAGTTGTGGAATGATTTGGATCCATTAGTTCTTAGCAAGGTTTGACTTTTGGGAAAATTCCCCATACTAGTATTTTGATGATCCCAATAGGCTTGTATTAGCTCGGAATTTGATTAGGAGGTTTCTAGGTTGATTTTTCTTGTTTTATCAAAAGTTGACAATTTGAAGGTTTAGAAATATCCTAAGTTTGACCGTAGTTTGACCTTATAGCTATGAGGTGCGGTTTTAGGAACTTGGAATATGTAACGAACCAATAGGACGTTTTGAGTACTATCCCTTATTTCCATGTTTCAAGACCTCTCCTTGCTTCATTTGATGTTATAAGACTTCCGTGCTTGGTCCGTGTTATTTTTCGAAAAGTTTTTGCGTGAAAGTTTCAAGGAAAATGTGACTATTCGCTTTTAAAAACAGCTCGAGTTGACCATGGTCAACATTCCTGGCAAACGAATGCAGATCGATATTTTGACAATTTTTGGTAGGTTGGTATGATATTTTTGGACTTATACGCACATTTGGTTGGGGTCTGGGGTGACCCAAGCGAGTTTCGGCGTATTTTGTGAAAGATTGTGAAAAATGAGTTTTCAAATTGAAATCTTGAGTATTGATAATCAAATTTTGTTATTTGATGTTATTTTGATGATTTGAGGTAGCAAGCAAGTTTATATGATGTTATTACACTTGTGTGCATGTTCGGTTTGGAGCCCAAGGAGCTCGGGTGAGTTTCGAATTAGTTTTGGACCATTTTTGAACTTAGAGATCTACTGGTTTTTGCTTCTGGTATCCAGTGCTTCGCGATCGCGAAGCCTTTATCATGATAGGGAAGGGAAAATTTTAGGCTGGTCTTGGTTGCTCTTCCCGAATGCGAGAGGTAGGTCGCAAACGAGAAGCATTCAGGGGCTTACCCTTTGTGAATACGACAGACACCTCACAAATGTGCATCTTTGGGGAATTATCTAGGGGATGGAAGGGGTCTTCATTGCAAACTCAGACCAAGGACGCGAAGGCATGCTGGGGAATAACCTTGAGGAATGCGATGTTGAGTTTGTGAATAAGAAGGCCATTTTTTCAATACACTTCGAGAACGCGTCAGGTGCTTCGAACGCGAAGAACACCTGACGCCCAGTTATTTAAAGTGGTGAAAGTCGGGAATTGGTCATTGTTCACCAGTTTTGAAAGCTAGAGCTCGGCCTAGAGAGTATTTTGAGGAGATTTTTATCCTACCTTTATTGGTTAGTATTTTTAACTAGTATTGATGTATTTTCATAGTCACACATTGATTTTTAACCTTAAATCTATGGATTTTATGGTAGAAATTAGGGGGGTAGAATTAGGGATTGCGTAAAATTGAGTTTTAGACCTCAAACTGAGGTCTAATTTCGAAACAAATCAGATAACTTAGCTCGGGAGTTAATTGGTAATCGGATTTTGGTCCGAATCTCGGATTTTGACCAAGGAGGCATGGGATTGACTTTTGTTGACTTTTTCCAATTTCACCAAAGATTGAATCTTTTTCACTAGTAGGTAGTTTCTATAGCTTAATTTCGAATTGTTTGAACTATATTTGATTATATTTGATTGGTTGGAGGCTAATTCTAAAGGAAAATATGTTGTTGACTATTGATTTGGTCGCGGAAGAGGTAAGTGTCGTAGTTAACCTTGACTTAAGGGAATTAAGACTTGATTGGTTTATTTTCTACATGATTTATGTGTGGGCATGGCGCATATGTAAGGTGACAAGTGTATTGTTTACCCTAAAAACTGATAACAATTTAATATATATATATATATATATATATATATATATATATATATATATATATATATATATTAAAATTGATTGTAAAAGAAATAAAATGCAAACCAAACGAATTGAATATCCTTGGCCCTCGAGTTCGATCACCCTCGAACCAAGTAACGATTCAACTGATATAAGAACTGATTAACAAGATATTGAAAGCTAGAAGAAGATAATGTATTGCTTTGTATTGCGTAAATGTGATGTTTCTTACAAATGATCAGACCCCCTTATATAGTAGGGGAGTCCTACTCTTGATACAATTTTAAATACAGTAAGAAATCTCATGATTGGCTAATTAATCGGCCTGTTCTTGATACGTGCCGGGATTTCCGCCGTGATCATCACCCGAATGTGAATATTTTGGCTTTACGTTATTTGGCTCAGTAAGCTTCCCTTAGTCCCGCTCGATCTCTAGCTTGCTTGGTATCTATTTTGGCCGATCTCGATGTTGATCGGCCTCTAGGTCACGAGATCGGCAATCTAACTTCGCACCATGGTTCGATATAACACGAGGTTGAACCTTGGCCTATCATGTTTCAGTCTCAATTAACCATACAAAGGGAAAGCATGGTTTTGACTGTATGCAGATAGTCCCCTCATTTCTCGGAAAGAAGATGACAAGAAACGATATGAATTTCCGAGCTCTATCTCGATGGATAATGACGTAAGCGACCAACCCGACCATGACAAAAGCGACGAATGGATACCAAAATGTCCTGTCGGTCCAGTTAACAAGGCATTAAATTACTGTCAGTCGCTGGTCGGCCACTACCAGTTTTCAACCGTCACTAGCAAGCTATAAGTACCCTATCTTTTTCTCATTCAAACTTTTATGTTCAAATCTCTTCCTACTCATGCTTTTTCTTCAAAAATCCCTTTTCTTTACAACTTTTGCACCCAAATTTCTTGAACTCTCATCAAATCGCATACTATCTTAATTCTCTTTTCTCCCGTTTATCAATGGCAAAAACTTCCAAAATTGTACCGCAAAAGGAGGTCGCTTCATCATCACAATCTGCGGATGGTGAGGCTACGGCGGAGCCTCACCCTGATTAATTCATTCCGGCAGGGTGCCCAACTATTAGTGATCTAAGCTCGAAAAGACCTCCACGGTACTGGGCCGAGGCGAGCCGATCTCGAGTTACATATGCACAAGCACCAAGGACCTCCTCGCCAAGGTTAAAAAGGACTGCAACTGGAACAATAAGCATGTGGTAGTTCCTCTTACATCTCGTACTTTAATATTAGGATGAGTCGTAGTATTCCATATGAGCTTGAAGGCATTAAGACTATTCATGAGATTTTAGAGGATTTGTGGCTATGTTATTGTAGGACCCCATAAGTTTAACAACATTGATACTGTTATATACATTTGATATGGTATTTTGAGTGGAACATTATTTAAAAAGTTTGAAAAATATAATTTTATATAGTTATTAGTATTATTATTTCCAAATATGCTTTAAATTATACACATAATATGAGAAAGTTTATGAGATTTTCTTTATTGTAAAGATAGAAATTATTTTCTCACAAGAAAAGAAGGTTATCTTTTTACCATTTTAAGAATTAAGCGTACGAAAATTTGTACTCTTTATATGAGATTAAGAAAATTAGAAGTTGAGAAAATATATGTATTTTTATATGGATGTTTTAATGAAATAATAGTTCATATATTAATTTTATATGATACCATGATTTATTTATACTTTAATATTTTAATAGTGATGAGCACAAGACTATTTTAGAGATTATAAGCATTTATGCTTTTTCAAACAAGTGATAAGTAAATTCGTGAAGGTGAGAGGGTAAGCGAATCGAAGAAAATGAGGTTGGTCGAAGTTTGACATTTTAGAATAAAATACGATCCAAGCTATAACACCCCGTATTATGGATTAGTACCATACAAGGTATCACATGACAATGATAATAAAGTGTATAAAGTGAGTAGTATTTTATGTAATTTGAGATAATTTTTTATTATGAGGCTAATTGGTTAATTATTGATTTAAGTGGGAACTTCACAAATTAATTAGAAATTTTTGAATAAATAATTAAGTGAGAATCTTGGATAATTACTAAGGGACAACAATCCACGTGGGATTATGAAGATATGGCAGCAAGTTGCCAACTATGCTTATGCTTAAGGAGGAGGTGGCACCCTTTTAAGGATATATACACCTTATCTCCTTTTTGTTAAAAGATGCTATTAATCTCTTTATTTCAAAACAATGGAGATGGATTAGAACTTCAAAAAAAAAAAAAAACGGCAACGGATGAATTCTCAAAATAGGAATTCACATGAACCCTTACAATGCTATAACAACGTGAGATACAATTCTAAGGGAGTACGATACAATTTTTTTTAAGAATATCATAGGAATTTTCCCTTACTTCGCTTAGCCGTCACGTATTTTATCACAAAAGACATGTGTTAGAGGAATTATTAAGAGAATTGGCTCAGGTAAATTAAAGCTAATCCTTCTTTCTTTTGGCATGATCCAAGTAACGATACGTAAACGTAATATTATTCCATAAAAGGTTCTACTCTTAGAAGTTAAGTATGTCTACGTTATTCATTCCTATGAAATGTAATTCAAAGCATGTCTATGTATGTTCCTAAGTCTCTATTGAGGTATATGATAAAGATGTTAATGTTCATAATATACTGACACATGCATCTTCATGCATTTACCACTGTACTACGGTCGGTTGGGCACTCATACATATTCATTTACCACCGTACTATGGCCGATTGGGCAGTCATGTATTTACTATCATGCTACGGCCGATCAGGTTGTTACCACAAGTTAGGAAGTTATGTATCATTATTTACCACGATCAGGCAATCATGCATTTACCACCGAGCTACGGTCGGTTGGGTAGTTACACATTTACCATCGAGCTACGGCCAGTAGTATAGTCATGCATTTACCACCTTGCTACGGCCGGTTGGGCAGTTACCATGATCAGTTGGGCAGTCATGCATTATAATATATGGATAATAGTCTCAAAGAGAGGCATTATATATATATAAGTATAATAAGTATGCATATATAGAGATTCAGGTTGATTCTTATATGTCTTTAATTAATGTTGACTTATTGTTATGTTTCAGTTACGCCTTACATACTCGGTACATCATTCGTACTGACGTCCTTTTGTTGGGGACACTGCATTCATTCCTGCAGGTATAGATAATCAGTTTGACTAGCCGTCATAGTAGATGAGGTTGGCATTCAACGAAGGATCGGTGAGACTCCACCTCATTCAGAGTGCAGCCGAGTCTATAAGTCATCGTGTCAAAGTTTTGCTACAGACTTTTGGGTAGGCCGGTGCCCTATCCCATTTGATGTCGAATAATCTTAGAGGCTTTATATACAGAGGTTCATTTTGTACAGTATGTCAGAGTCCTTGACGGCCTATATGTATTCATGTTTTAAGAACAATGGTTCATTTATACAGCGTTTGACCACTTATAATTATACATTACAAGTTGTGGCCCTGTTGGCCAATGATAGTTACAAAAAAATAATGAGTTACATAGTGGTTCACTCAGGCCAGTACGGCCTCCTCAGGTTGAGTCATGAGAGTTCCTTCGCCCGAGGAATTGATCACTATCCACGTGGAGGGTTTGCTAAGTGTTTACACTTACCCCTTCACGTTGGGTCCCTTAGACCCTGTCATCCTCGCCTTCTACAAGAGGTACGACGTGACCCTTGGCTAGATCTATCCTTCCTTCTCGAGAATACTGATTCTATTTCGATTCTTCATAAGCAAAATCTAGGGTCCTTTCACCCTCGATCACCTTATGCGTCTTTACAGTCCCCAACACTATCGATCAGGGCTGATCAAACTTGCTCGTCGGGCTAACAATGCCCTATTGCCGAGCATAGACAATGATTGTGATCGTGTTTGGATGAGTGTATTTGTCCAAATAAGGAATTTAGGCCGGATCCCTGCTGAAGACATGCCGTTTCCTGAGAAATGGATTATGAATCGTGAGTAGTACTTCGACTTGAATGTTTAATATTGCTGTTTTACTTCTTATCTTCTTTCCTCATTTATGTTTTTGGTGTTGCAGTTGTGGACCAGATGCCGGACCCAGTTTTGGAACTCAAGCAATGGGTCAAGGTCTTGGTGTCACAGAGACCGTACCCCGAGCGTACTTGGATAGAGTTATTGAAGGGTCTATGAGAGGCCCGTAATCATGGTAAGTTTCTTTCTTAGGACGATTATTGTTCAGGCTTCTTCTCGAGCTTACTCATCTTTCTTTTTTGCCTTTGTAGGCCTAGGGAAGGATGCTACAATGAGGCCCCCATCTGGTGATGAAGGAATCCTTTCCCGACCACTTGCTCCGGAGTAGGCCAAAGAGAATAAGAGGAAAAGAGCTCCAAGTTCCTTGGGCTCGGAAAAGAAAAGACCGGCAAGGAGGTCTCGCAAGCCCAAGAGTGACACCGGTGCTATGCCTGCAAACTCAGTCCGCCAATTAAGAGATAAGTTCAAAGAACAAGAAGAGGAGGATAATTCAAAATTGGTGACCCATGTGCGGGCCAGTGTCACAGTACATGAAGTTCTCGAACCGGCGAGAGTTGAAGTTGAAAGATCTTGACATGAGGAGGTCGGTGAGAGGGCTCTAGCTAAAGCTTCCGATCCAGAAAGGGATGAGCCTATTTTGCCCAAGCTAGGGGGGTCAGGAGAGAGACCGGAGGCGATGGTTTTTGAGCTGCAGAAAGTGCCCCAATAGATGAACTTGGAGCGGTCGACATTCGTGAGGCCGATATATTGAGTCCCTAGGGGATGACTGATATCCATAGCTTCTTGGATGGGGTTAAGTCTGCTGCTTTGGAAGACGTCACCGGGTTAGGTGACCTACTAGTACCAAGGAAGGAATCGTCATCAGTTGTCACCGGGTCTTCATCAGGACCAAACCTGGTGGATCGGTTCCCGAACCCAAGTGTTAGTACTGACCGAAGACGGTCAATAGCTTTTTCTATCTCGGAGGACGTCGGGGTTTTCTCCTCCCCCGTAGGGGTCGCTGGTTACCTTCATTATTTGGTGATCGAAGAAGATCAGGCAGTGATGGACGAGGTGGAAACCCCCTACCTATTCAGTGAAGCCCAATAAAAATTAAATCGGGTAAATTCGAGTGTATTTTCTTTCTCATATATTCTAACTTTAAAAGTTGTAAATGACCACAACATCTTTCCTTATGCTTGCAGGCTTCGATGTTGCGTCATGAGGCTTTCCTCTGATATTAGAAGGAATAACTCATCATGAAGCCGAGGTCCGCGACCTCACTGAGAAAAGTGACACCTACAAGCTTCTTAGTGAGAAGCTTCAGACCGATTTAGTAACGGGCGGGGACGAGCATGCCGAGATAGCCTAGCAGGTATTCCGAGTGCTTCACAATTGTAAAGATTAATTGGAGAAGTAACTAACGATCCGATCATGTAGGTCCGGCAAAGGCTCAAACAGATGGTGGAGCTTCAGAAACAAGTAGATACAATACAAACTGAGGCTGAAAAATTCAAGAAGAATATGGACATCTTAGCCTCGAAAAAGGAAACCATCCAAGCACAACTAGAGTCGTCCGAGACCCAACTTTAAGATGCAAAAGAGAAGAACTCGGTGCTGGTCGAAAAACTCAAGGAGCTTTAATCTCAGTTGGACTTGGTTGTTTCTGATAAGTCAAATTTAGCCAATGAAATCGAAGTGGCCAGGTCCGAGGTATTTGTGGCCAACACCAAAATGGATGCTAAAGTATCCCAATTTAAGGTCAAAATCGAGCCCATACAGGCTAAGGACAAGAAATGGACGATCATGCAAAATGACAAGCTCGGAGGGAAGCCCTCCAAGGAATCTATGCTCATGGCCTTGATGTTATGGCCGAAATCGAGAATGCCAAAGCAAAAGAAGCCAGGGCCCGAAAGCCGGCCTTCCTTGAGGAAGAGTCCGAGAGCTTAAGCTAATCGGAAAATGGGGAAGATCTCGAGGATGGAAATGCTACCTCCAATGAAGACCAGGCCACTTAGGCCTTTATATTTTGTGCTTTTCTTTTGTATCTTTTTTGAAGTAGTTTTGGCCATTCTAAATTTTTGTATTAGGCCGATCTGGCCTTTGTAAAAAAGTATTATATATATATAAGGCTTTTGTTCCCCTTTCGGCTCTTAAATTTTTTATTTTTCTTTATTAACTATATTCACAAAGATTGAAATGCCTTAGCATGAAACCATCAGGTTATGTTCGAGGTTTGAAAAATCCTTGCCTTTATTGACTTTCTTGGTTAAGGCATTGTTGGGGTTCGATGTTACCGAAGATTTTTTCCCGAAAATATATTAAGATTATGACTTTGCTGAGGGTAGCCTTTAGAACCGATTGTGAAAGAATTTTTTCGAAGGCTTATTTTTGTTATGGATCTCGGACATCTCTGAACTGTATTAAATTGACTGTAGCCTTTTAGTTCGGGAGCTGTCCATTGGGCTTGTTTTCCCATTTTATCTGGGCTCGCCCGAGATAATACTACCCAAGTAGGGTGGCCGTAGCCTTTAGAAATCAGAGAATTGCCTAATACGTCTTTTTCCCCTGCGTCCTAATGACTTGGGCTGCTTGAGCTGAACGACAGTCCCCGATGAGGGAGTGGTCATTCGTATTCCAGTTAAGTATTACCCTTGGGCTCATTATTTTTGGAAGTGCGAAGCTCTTTTGAGGGGATGTAAAGAGGAAAGGTTTTTAAACAGAAAATATTTGCAAGGAAAGTATTTCTCTTTATTCTCGATCAAAATAGTCATACATTTTTTATCCCAAGGCTCGAACAATCTACGTGGCAATGGTTCGTTTGACCATTTGGCCCTTATAATAAATCCTATCTATTGAGACCCTCCCTTTATGAAGTAGTTTACTTGCTAGAGTTGATATTCGACGATAACACATATCCGAGGGTAGCCCCCCCCCCCCAGTATTTGAGGTTGATTGCAAAGGAACCTCAGATATTGTTGAATCAATCTTTGGTGCCAATTCATAATTGGGATTGATTCTAAGTTAGCACAATTCATTGTTGCCTTGTTAAAAACCTCACCGAAAACCCATTTGGGATGAAACCGGTCTAAGGGAAAAAGAGTGCAACACATATTTTCAGACCTAAATACTTCGTGTCGTTTGCCAAAATATCCATCGTCGTTTCTTGTTGACCACTTGCAAGTATTAGTTTGAAATAAAAAGGTAATGGAAAGGGGTCGTACCTTCCAGTAATACCATTTTAGGTGAGACATGTTCCAATTTGGTAGTTGTTCTCCATTCATTGTTCCGAGCTTTTATAGGACCCTTTTCCGGTGACCTCGAGAATTTGGTATAATCCTTCCGAATTCGGACCCAATTTTCGTTCGTTTAGATTTCGAGTGTCGAGGGTGACTTCTTAGCAGTAAGTCCCCAATGTTAAAATATCAAAGATTGGCTCTTCGCTATTAGTATCTCTCTATCTGTTATTTTTGGGCGGCCAATCAGACGAGGGCGGCTTCATGGCTTTCATCCAATAGTTCTAGGCTCTTATTCATGGCCTTGTCATTGATTCCTTTGTTACATAGCATAACCTGATTCTCGGTTCTCCGATTTCGACCGGTATGATAACTTCAACACCATAAACCAATGAGAATGGGGTAGCCCCAGTATCGAATTTTGATGTTGTGCGGTATGCCCAAAAAACTTTGGGTAGAATTTCCTTTCACTTTCCTTTGGCGTCGGTTAGCCTCTTCTAATGATTTTGGATGATGGTTTAGTTGGTCGATTCGGCTTGCCCGTTACCACTAGTTTGATAAGGTATTTATAAGATTCTTTTGATTTTGTGATCCTCGAGAAATTTGGTTACTTTGCTGCCGATGAACTGTTTTACATTATCACACACAATTTTGGATGTCATCCTGAATCGACATATGATGTGATCCCAAATGAAGTGAATGACTTCCTTTTCCTTAACTTTCTCGAAGGCATGTGCTTCAACCCACTTAGAAAAATAGTTACCCATAAATAAAAAAAAATTGAGCTTTACGTGGTGTCCATGGAAGAGGGCCAATGATGTCAATTCCCCACTTCATGAATGGCCATGGTGACAAGAACGAATGGATTAGTTCCCTGGGTTGGTGAATCATCGGTGCATGTCTTTGGCATTTGTTATATTTTAGAACAAAGTCTTTCGCATGTTTTTCCATATCGATCCAGTGATAGCCGGCTTTGATTACCTTTTGAACCAATGATTCGGCACCAGAATGATTTCCCCAAGTATGAAATTCCCTCAAAACATACTCGGTATCTCCAGGTCCCAGACATATCGCTAGTGGACCATCGTACGTTCTTCTGAACACGGTTCCGTCTTCGAACAAGGTGAATCATGCTGCTTTGGTACTAAGGGCCCTCGATTATTTGGGACTTGAGGGAAGCTTCCCGATTTTCAAATACTCTATATATTTATTTCTCCAATCCTAGGTCAAGCTTGTAGAGTTTATCTTGGCGTGGCCTTCTTCAACTACTGACCTCACGAGTTGCACGACGTCCCCCGAATTGAGCTCGTTGTCCTTGACCGATGACACTAAGTTTGCGAGGGCATCGACCTCACTATTCTAATCTCGAGGCATATGTTTCAAAGTACACTTATTAAATTGGTGCAATGTTACTTGTAATTTATCAAGGTATCTTTGCATTCGTTCTTCCCTAACTTCGAATGTTCCGTTAAGCTGATTCACCACGAGAAGGGAGTCTCATTTGGCTTCGATCACGTCCGCTCCCAAGCCTTTGGCTAGTTCGAGACTTGCAATCATGGCCTCATATTCGGCCTCGTTGTTAGTTAATTTCACATTTCTAATAGATTGTCTAACCATGTTGCCTGTGGGTGGTTTTAGTGTGATGCTGAGTCCGAATCCTTTTGCGTTCGAAGCACCGTCCCTAAAAAGGGTCCAGATTTATGAGGATGTACTCGAGTTTACCAACAGTTCTCTTTCAACCTCGAGTACTAGGGCAGACATGAAGTCAGCCACGAAGTCTTCCAAAATTTGAGATTTAATGGCTTTTTAGGGTCGATATTCAATATTATACCCACTGATTTCTATGGCCCATTTGACCAACCGTCCCAATAACTCGGGTTTATGCATAACATTTTGAAAAGTATAAGTTGTTACAACACATATGGGGTGACATTGAAAGTACGATTTTAGTTTCCTAGAGGAGCTTATCAAAGCGAGCACTAACTTTTCTAGGCGGGGATACATAGTTTTGGCCTTAACTAAGGTCTGGCTAACATAATAAATTGGAAATTGCGTACCTTGTTCTTCCTAGACTAGGACTCCACTTACCGCTATCTCGATGCTGCCAAATATAGGTACAATTGTTCGTCTACTGATAACTAGGGATTCTAGTTCATTTTACACTCCTTTTTACTTGAGTATTGATTAAAAATAATTACAAATAGTTCCAAAGGCTTATATGTTGTGCTTGTTTGTAGGGTTTGGTGAAAAAGTTGACAAGTAGTCAAAATCAGCTCAAAACATAGTGAAACATGCACAAGTACCAAGAACAAGTCCAAGCACAGTTGAAACAGATCCACTGTGGCCGCAATCCATTTAGTGCGGTCCGCAGTGAGGAGATTCAGAGAGGTGCATTTTTTGGTAACTCAAGAACTGTAGCCGCAAACCATTTTGTGCAGACCGCAGTAGCCTCACCGCAGCCGCAAAACTTTTTTATGCAGTCCGCAGAGATGAGATTCAGAGAGTTATGGAAAATGGAGATTGAAACCAGCGGGGTCCGCAAGCCATTTTGTGCGGACTGCATTGAAGCCACCACGGCCGCGGTGCATTTATACGATCAGTGGTGGCCAGATTCAGAGAATGTAGAATCAAGACAAAAATCCTCAGTGCGGTCCGCGATGCATTTTGTGCGGACCGCAGTACCTCATCAAGGGTATTTTTGTCTAAAAAATTTGGCCCAGTATAAATACTTTCTTTTCACATTTCTAGGGTATCTTTTGTAATCTGACTTTGGGCTGAGCACGTGAACGGATGTTCTTGACCAATTTGAGTAATTTTATAGTGGTTTTATCATTGAATCTTCAATTATTAGCTTGTAATTAAATTATATAGATTATTCTTCATCTATTTATCAGTTTTTTTTTCATTATTATGAGTACCCATTAGCTAGGATTGTAGCTCAACCCTAGTGTGGGTATTTGATGGATCTTTTGTTTTAAGGCTTAAATGTTTATGGGTGTTTGATATTTGGATTGATTTGTGTTTTCCATATTGAATTAGTAGTTGCAAACACTAATTTGTGCCTTTTTGACTTAGGCTCTTCTTGAAAGAGAGTTTGAGTATAGGAAAATCAGTCCAACACGGAATTGAGGTGTAATCAAGAGATTGATAGCCCCAATTAACGGGTTAAACATAGAAATTAGTAATACCCAAATTGAGCCTAAATTGCTTGCACAATTTTGACACCCAATTGGTCTTGAGAAAGTTAATTAGGGCAAAGTCACTCGAGCTACCGAGAGGTATAGAGTGAATAGTTTCGTGCATTGGCTATGTCGTAATCCCCAACGTAAAAACTTGGCCTTAGACTTTGGATCCCATCAAGTATTCACCTAGGAGAGAGTCATGTTGATACCCAATTTTTCTCCTACTTTTTTATACCCAAAATATTTCTAGAATAGCATATATGTGCATATATAAGCACACCCAAAGGATTTGGCATTTCTTTTAATTTTTAAACAAATTGATTGCCTATTTTAGTACAACAAAATCCAGTAATTATTTTACAAAAATTATCATTTTAGGAGAATAGCTTATTTTATTCTCATATTTATACCAAAATGTAATTAGGGTGGTTTTTGCATATTTTTACGAATTTATTTGGTATTTTTAAAGTTAAATTGCATATAATCGCAATTATAGCCTATTTTATAATTGATAGCATTTTATAATTATAAAATTAACCCCAACATTTTTAAATTAATATTTATATAGTATTTATTTACCCAGTACATTTAATTTGCTTTTAAAATCGTTATTGCTATTTTTATAAAAAAACAAGAGGGGAAAAGTGGCTATTTACAATCTAGCCTCAATTGTATTGCATTTTCAGCCAATTTGGCACCACAATTTAACCCCAACTCAGCCCAAATTACCCAGCCCAATTACCACTTTAACCCGACCCAGCACCTATTCAACCGACCCAACCCATAACCTCTTTCAGTCTCAGCCGTTGATCATTTAGATCAACGGCCCCCGTTACTTCTTTACTTATTAATCCCAACGACCCCCTAAACCCTGTCATTTCTCACAACACGCCGCCTCAGAATCCCCCTCCTCTCTTAACTCTCTCTCAACTCACCTCAAACCCTAGCCGCCGCCTCTCACTAAAACCCTAATCTATGGCTTCCCAGGCTCATCGGAGGCCTATACCAGCCTCTCATGGCTTCTGCGTGCTCATTTCTAAAGGTCCTATGACCAGATCTTGAAGGGTTTCGACCAAGCCTTTGCTCGATGACTGTTCTCCGGTCGTCTTCAACCTTTGTCTGGCCAGTCATGGCTATTCGAGTTCGACCTTCGACTCTCCTGCTCAGATCGATGGTTTCCAAAGCCTTTCTCATCACCTGGTTTCTTACGAAACCCTAATCTCTAAGGTTCCTTTGATTTATTTTTTCAGATCTGCTCCAGATCTATGTGTGTGTGACCTTTCTATGCATTTTTCTCGAAGTTTCTTTAATTTTTGCTTTCAAAAACTCTTTATTCTTCAACAAGGGTTTCATGTTAAGTTATTTCGAACCTCTTCTCTGATTCTCGACATGTTTTACTATTTTTGCTTGTAATGTTTTCTATCCGAGTTAGCATGTTGAAAACCCTAATTTTTGGGATTTTGTTTTAGTTTCTTAGTTTGTTTGTTAATATTCATTTGATTTACCTTTTTTTTTTATCTGAGTTAGCACGTTGAAAACCCTAATTTTTTGGGGTTTATCCGAGATTCTGAATCTGTTTATTTGTTTATCTCCTCTAAACTTGATTGATTTCTAAAACCCTAGCTTCTTTGGGGACTATTCGATTTCTTTGAAGTTGTTTGTGCAACTCGTCTGTTGAAATTGCTCAATGTGATTCCTTTACTTCAACTCTCTTTTTCTTCATGTGACTCTTTTGGTTTTGAGTTCTTACTACCTGTCAAACTCAACTATGATTTTCACTCGACTCTTTGCATGCCTCTGATCTTCTTCTCTATTATTAAACACTGAAACCTGACTATCATGCTTCGAATGTTTTTTTTAACTATTACTATATGCTGTTCTTTTGCCATAGCTTGGCCTCACATGTCTATTGCTTGTGCATTCATTTATATACTGAATCCCTTCTGTGATTGATTTGTCAAACTCGTAATTGATTTCAAAAACTTTTCCTTTTGTGAAATTCTAATTTTTTTTACTCGCCTGTAATTGATTCTCTTTCTTTGTTTAGCCTTACTAAACCCTTTCCAAAAATAAGTACAATCATGTACTTAGACTTAAACACCTACCGTATGATTTTACTGCTCCTTTTATGGAAACAACCATTCTACTTACAGCCTGATTTTCTTTTCTTATCTTGACCCTGTTAGTATCTGTTTGAATAATAATCCCTTGATTAAAGGGAAGTCTTGTGTTAATTAATTCTGATTGTGATCATACCCATATTTGTGTTAAAGCTATACTTGTTACCTTATTCTTTACTCATTTTAAAACTATAAATACCTATACTCTTCTCTTTCAAAAAAACACACACGACATATGCTATAGTTTTCTCTTAAAATCACACTCACACATAAAGTTGTTCTTGCTATCTATACTGTGGTTTGTTACAAGACTCCTGCTCTCTCTTTGCTTTCTAAAACTGGTATGTATTAGTTTATTTCTAGTCTCAACTCCAATGTGTTTATTTACCAGTTCTATGTCCATGTTTACTTTCATGTATGAAGCATTTAATCTTTGTACAATACGCTTATGTCCTGCTCACTTCTTGTAATGAATCACATCCCTATGTCCCCTTATGTGCTTTAAGTTATGGTTCAGAAACATGGCAATATTCAAAGTTATTGTCCATGGATATGAACTGGACCCTCTGGGCCCTAAGCTTTGTCGGTTTCCCATCCCTATTCCCTTATTATGTGTGCTGAGTAACAACATTGGCCTGACAGTATTCTAGTTAATGCCCAGGCCATAGCTTGACCTTCAATAGGTCTTTACTCTCAAATGTTTGGCCAACAGGTTTGGTCAGGGGTGTGCCATTCTACTTTATGGCTGGGCATGACCACCAGCCTGCCTGGGTATTCCCTACCCCCTTTTATTGCACTTGCACTCATTCTTAGAACTTAAGTTCTGCCCCTCTCTTGTGAGCCTTGCCTTGGGACCCCTGAGCTCCCTCTGAACTTGGACACCTGAGAGCTGGCCCTTCCACACTGCACAACTCGATTTTCTAATTAGCATCTTGGGTGTATGCACTGCCTGGGGTTCCTGAAATCCCTTGGATCTCTGAAACACCCTAGATGAGAGAAGGCTTGGAAATCTGGATCTCGGAAGTGGCTCAATCTCATATTACTGGACACTAATTCTGATTTAGGCTGATTGGATGTAGCTGATGATCCCTGATGTGCTTTTTAATTTCAGTTTTATTTCTTTTGGGCTGTAATAATTTGTATAAACTCGGGGATTTAGTAAAAAGGGGAGGGGTTACTTTTATGCACTAAGGGTAGAAATTATTCCTATAGGGATTTATTTATGATTTGTGCAACTCCACGCATAGAAAACATGTCTATAGGATTCGACACTTGATCTCTGCAATAAAGCATTTAGATACCATGCCTATAGGGAATTGCATTGCTGCATATAATAACATCATTAGGCAAACAATTAGGATTAAACAACTAAGCATGTAAAAAATATGCCAATAAGAATTCATACTTCTGCATTCAATAATGTCATTAGGCAAATAACTAGTTCTAACAATAGAGTTGCGTATAGTACCATGTCTACAGTACTCCTGTCTAAAGGGCTTAAATCAGTTAAAGCATAGAGAGCATGCCTATAGGAACTTCGAACCTAAGCCGTATTCACTCATTCAAAATATCATTCACTTTTTTTCGAAAATTAGCATTTTACTTAAATAGAGAATTTTTTTAGACAAATTTTCATTTTTTTTGAAACTTCTGTAATTACTTTTCCTTAAATTAACCTGCATGTCTTCTGAGGTTTAATCCTTTTTCTGATTAAACTTTTTTTTTTCCAAAATAGTATACTCTTTTTCTGAAACTCCTCTCACTTCTTTTACTCTGTAGCTTTGCTCCATAATCAGTCTTCTGTTTTTAAAACCAGTCATTTTGTCCAACACTTAGACAAAAGGATTAATTAATCAATCAGATCGGTTTTAGTCAACTGCATTCGAGCGAGCCTAATGTAGATTTTCCGTCTAAAAATATGTGTTGAACCAGTCAGCTCGTCGCTTTATTTAATTAAGACCAAACCAGTACGTGTAAGACATGCTAAACTCTATGACTTTTATCTGATTTATGGAGGCTTATTTGAGCCCTACTTGCTTATTTGTTCCCCCCTTTGTTTGCATTACGTGTTTTGATTGACGCCTTAGAATTTTGTCCTTTGAAAACTCTTAAAAGGCCTCCAACCCCTCTCTCTTTAGGACTAGTAGTCCAATTGCCTCCGGGACTGATAGGATTGGGATGGGTAATAGCATACAATAAGTAACGATACTATTTCGCACTTTAATACCTTAACGGGATGGGGAAGGGTAGACATGGAGATGATGATAACACGATAACACTATGCGTACAATTGGGTACCAGTGTTGTGTGAACGATCTATGTATTTTACAAGCCTAGGACCCCTTTTCCCTTACATAATTATTTTTTTCAGATTGTCAATTTTTAGTTCTTAAAATTCTGCATTCTTGTTTAATCATTCAAAATTTCCCCTCTCTGATTTTTCACACTGCCCTTTCTTTTAAAATTTTCTGCTCATTCACTTCCTTGTTTGATAATTGGTATTCATTACTTGATCCCGTTTTTCTGCATTTTAGACATTCTTGCTAATAATTAAGGAATCATCTATTCGAATTTCAACATGTTTAATAACCTTTATGCATACCTACTTGCAGCCTTTATGTGAAATTACCTTGTATGTTTGCTTGCTTTAAAGTCACAATTGTAACATGGCCGGGAACCACACTAGTGGATCTTGAGGGGTCCCTAACACCTTCCCCTCTCGAGATAATTTCTAGCTCTTACCCGAACTCTGGTTCTTCATCTCAAATTCCTTCTTAAAGTGTCCTAATGCACTATAATCATTAGGTGGCGACTCTCCAAATCCAAAACCCAATTCCCAAACGTGAATAGAGTTGTCTTTCCTAAATGTCGTAAACCCGATTTCTCGTTCTTGGGGAGGAAAAAAGGGGGCGTCGACAAGTCACTTCCCTAGTGCCTCCTTAACCATTTAGCAAGCCTTTCTAGCAATTATTCTTAGTTAATTTTAGCATCTCATTAGCATAAAAGTAGAAGTAATCAAAAGACCAACTATGATTCAAAGTGCAATTAAAAGCAGTACGTGTTGATACTTTAGATAGGAAACCAAATCCCAACCAATTCTAGCTCCCTATGGATTCGATCCCAACCATCTCGGGTAAAATTTACTTCGACCACTCTTTCCACAAGGTTAAAAACCAAGAAAAGATTAAAATTACCAGTATTGAGATGCAACACTGATGATTTAGAAATAGATATTGAATTTTTGTACAGTTAGGGCTTGGATGAACAATACTTTTAACTATTGAGTGAGAAAAGAGCGAAAAGGGTAAATGAAGCCCTAAAGTCCTATTTATAGAAAATGACCTTGGGACCCACTATACCTACCCACCCCGGACCGCACAAAATAGCACTGCGGTCCGTGATACTCAAGAACATGGAGCGATGGGGAGACAGCCATTGCGGATCGCACAAAATGCATTGCGGCCGTGGTGACAAACTTCAGAGAAATTCATTCTTTACCAATCAGCACAGCGGACCGCATTGATTTGTTTCCCCGCCCCACTAAGGTCTTTGCAGCCGCAAGAAATGCAATGCGGCCGCAGTGCAAACTTCAGAGAGCATATTTTTTTCAACTTGGTCCTGCACTGCATCAAAGCAATCCTACACACATCTCACAACCAGTTAGTCCAAAAGAAAATCCTATACTAAAAAGAAAATCAAAGAAAAGGAAAAAGAAAGACACATGGGTTGCCTCCCAAGAAGCGCCTAATTTAACGTCACGGCATGACACAGGTTACCATCAAATCAATTCAGATGGATCATTGCCACCACGTGGCTGCCATCAATCTTGCCAAGATAGTGCTTGACTCTGTGCCCATTAACTCTAAATACCTCTCCATTTTTGTTTTTCAAGTCAAGTGCACCAAACGGAGTCATAAACACCACTTCAAAAGGTCCACTCCATTTTGATTTAAAATTTCTCGAAAACAGACGTAACCGAGAATTGAACAAGAGAACCAAATCACCCACCTTGAACTCCTTGCCATGATCATATTTATCATGAAGTTAATTCATCTTGTCCTTATACAAGGATGAACTGGAGTAGGCATGGAATCGGAATTCATCTAGTTCATTAAGCTGCTCTACACGAAAATTTGTTGCCACATCCCATTCAAGATTCAGCTTCCTCAAGGCCCACATGGCCTTATGCTATAACTCAACCGGTAGATGGCAAGCTTTCTCAAACACCAACCGGTATGTAGACTTACCAATCGGAGTCTTGTAAGAAGTCATATAAGCCCATAGAGCATCATACAATTTCGTTGACCAATCGGTCCTATTTGCATTGACTGTCTTTGAAAATATACTCTTGATTTCCCTATTTTAGACTTCAACTTGGCCACTCGCCTGAGGATGATAAGGAGTAGGAACTTTGTGATTGACACCATACTTTGCAAGCAAAGTGTCAAAAGCTCTATTATAAAAATGAGACCCCCCGTCACTTATGATTGCATGAGGAGTGCCAAACCTAGTGAAAATGCTCTTCTTGAGAAACGCAACAACACTCCGAGCTTCATTGTTAGGTAAAGCCACGGCTTCAACCCACTTTGAAACGTATCCAACCGCCACAAGAATGTATGTGTTCTCACACGAGTTAACAAACGGGCCCATAAAATCAATGGCCAACACATCTGTGATGACCCAAAGGGTGATCACCTATTTTCCTATTTATTCTGTGCTTCCAAGGCTTTCAAAACCTCATTTGGGATTACCTCAAATTACATGCACAGTCCGAGCGCGTAGCCGGAAAGCTTAAATATGAATTCTGTGAGAAAAATGTTAAATTTTGATATTAAATTGATTAAATTTGACTTCGGTCAACAGTTTTGGCAGACGGATCCGGACCCATACGTAAAACAATATGGGACTCGGGCGTATGCTCGGAACCGAATTTCGAGGTCCCAAGCCCGAGAAATGAATTTTTGAGTAAAATTGTTTTTTTGAAGTTATTAAGGAAAATAGAAATGAAAATTGATTAGAACGTGTTGGTATCGGGCCCGTATTTTGGTTCCAACGCCCGGTACAGGTCTTATATGTTATTTAAGATGTTTATGTAAAATTTTATTGAAATCGGACGTCGTTTGACGTATTTCGGACTTAAAACTCTAAATTTGGAGTTTATGAAGTTTGAGGAAAAACTTGTGATTTTGATGTTTGATTCGTTGTTTTTGATGTTATCTTGGCGATTTGATCGCACGGTTAAGTTCGTAGGATGTTGTTGAGTTAGTGTATGTGTTTGGTTAGGAGCTTTGAGGGATCGGGAGTGTTTCAGAGGTGTTTCAGGATGGTTTTTGACTTAGGAAAGTTGCAGAAAATGAGCTTCAGCTGTTCCAGACCAATCCTTCTTTGCATTCGCGACCCCTTGTCTGCGTTCGCGAAGCCTTGAGTGTGTCCTTCATC
>MU703834.1:16706-28998 GCA_026770625.1 Nicotiana glauca
CTCAAACTCTTCACATTATGTAGAAATCATTATTTAACTTTGAAGAGTTCCAAATTATCTCAAAAACAAGTACAACAAAGACCCATGGTCATACTCGACCCCCAACGTATAGATACTCGTCACCATGCCTATACGTCGGACTCCACACATAACAAATAACAAATATACACAACTCTTATTCCCTCAAACTAGGATAGATCAAACACTTACCTCGAAGGTTTACGGCCAACTCAATCCATAGCAATGCCTTTTCCTTTCAATTTGGCTCCAATTCAATCGTATCTATACACAATTGATTTAATATCATCAATACTACTCAAAAAACTAGTTCAAAAGCCTAAATATAATTTTTCCAACATTCTGCCCAAAATTTGCAAAAAAAAAAAAACCTGACCCCGGGCCCGCTTGGTCAAAATACGAGGTTCGAACCAAAATAAATTCATCCATGACCTCACGAGTTCATATCTATGATTTGTTTTGAAATCGGACCTCAATTGGAGGTCCAAATCCCCAATTTTAAGAAAACCTAGGTTCTACCCAAAATCCCCATTTTTACACATGAAAAACCTTGATTTTTAAGATGAAAACATGATAAATGATGTTAAAGATTGAAGAAATTAAGTAAAAGTTGACTTACAACTGATTTGGAGGGGAGGGAGTTCGTGAAAAATCGCCAGAGGTGTTTGGGTTTTGAAAAATATAGAAATGAAGCTTCAAAAATCGTGTAAGTGTGAAATATACAGGTGCAGGTATCGCAATTGCGAAGAATTGCGAACCCAGCAGTCATGGGAATTGCGAGATAAATGTTCGCATTTGCGAACTGAGAAGAAGAATGCGGACTTCGCATTTGCGATGTATTGCTTCGCATTTGCGAACTCTAGGCTAAAGGGAGGTGTTCGCATTTGCGAAGCCTGAGTGAATTGGGCAGGCATCGCATTTGCGATGTTTTCTTCGCATTTGCGAAGTCAGCTGCCCAGGGGGATTCTCGCAATTGCGAGGATGGCTTCGCAATTGCGAAGCCTGCGGGTCAGGCATGACAGCAACTTCCAAACATGCAAAAATGAACTCGTGGCCTATCCAAAACTCACCCGAGCCCTCGGGGCTCCAAACCAAATATGCACACTGACTCAAAAAAATCATACGAACTTGCTCGAGCGATCAAATCGCTAAAATAACATCAAATTCAATGAATTGAGCCTTAAAATCCAAGAAATCTTTCAATTTTCATAAACTTCCAAAATTTCTATTTAAGGCCGAAACACGTCAAACGACGTCCGTTTTTAACCAAACTTTACAAGAAGCGCTTAACCGAAATATATGACCTGTACCGGGCATCGGAACTAAAATACGAGCCCGATACCATTACTTTTGATCAAATTTTATTTTCATTTTCCTTAAACATTTTCAGAAAACAATTTAACAGAAAAATTCATTTCTCAGGCCTGGGACCTCGGAATTCGATTCCGGGCATACGCCCAAATCTCATATTTTTATACGGATTTTACGAAACCGTCAAATCATGGGTCCGGGTCCGTTTACCCAAAATGTTGACCAAAGTCAACTATATCAATATTAATATCAAAATTCTTCAAATTTTTCACATAATTCATATATTTCAACATAAAAAATTTTCGATTTCGCGCCCGAATTATGCACGCAAATCGAGGCAACTATAAATGAGGTTTTCAAGGCTTCAGAAGTTTGAAATGACTGAGAAAATAAGTGATGACCCTTTGGGTCATCACAAGTATATTGAGCATTTTCACTTTGTGGTGCCTTGGCATCAATGGAGGAAGGAGTTCAAGGTGGTTCACAAGGTGGTTTGAAGTAGTAATTGTCGTTGGACAAAAATCTTTGTAAGGGAGAGGTGGTCGATGGAAAATTGGAGAATGATGATTTTTTGGTTATTCGTGGTGGTATTATTGCTGGTAAAGCTAGAAAGTCAGAATGTTGTTTCTTGCTTTCTACTGTAAAAAATGGAGAGAGGTGTTAAGGGTGGGGGAGGAGTCTGAGTGAAAAAGAAAAAAAGATAATTAATTTTAAAGTGAAAAATTAATGATATGTCATAAAAATCTGATGTGGAGGATGACATGTCATCCACATTGTGCATTTGAAGAACACGCGAGGTAGGGAGGGTTTAAAGTAGTATTTTAACAACTACGAGCGTCTAGATGAAATCTTGTGGAGTATAGGGACCGGGATGACAAAGCGGGACAATTAGGGATATTTATTAGGCTATTCTGCCATTCAATTCAATGAGCTACGAAAAAAAAAACTAATTAAATGAGAATCGTACTTGGTTCAACAAGAATTATCACCTCTTAAAATCAAGTTAGGATAGTTTTAAATTTTAGCTTCTTCTCCTTTTCCTATTTTTCATCCCCCAATGTAATTGACAAATTTTAAAAAAATATAAAGGTTATTACTTTTTTCTTTCACAAATGCTAATTTTTTTATTCTTGAAAATGTATTTTATGCACTCTTGGTTAAAAATAGTAAGAAAACTTATAAAAAAATGACTTGCGCATGCAAAGAAAGAAAGTTCAACCAAAATCAGAATTAACATATGCTTTTGAAGACAACTCTTATTCATTAAAATATCTTAATTAAGTGATTTTCAAATATTTTGTATCAATTATATTTCAATTAAACCCATAAAATAATAGGTTTTAATTTTCTTTAAAGTAAAAAAAAAATACATCGAGAGATTAGTAATAGATGATATAAATACTTAAAAAATACCTAAAATGACAACACCAAATAGTAACTAAATTTTTTAATAAGTATATATTTCCAATATAGAAAAGCAAAATTTGGTTTAGTCCTTTAAAATCTTTACTTCCAATGTTCATCAAATTATTTACTTCAAATTCACGTTATGCTTATTATGACCTCATTTAAGATTTTAATAATATATTTTAATTCATTCATATTAACGAAAACCCATATTTTTATTTTTTAGAATCTACTAAATAACACCAGTAAATTTTCTTTAGTTTAGAGTCTTTCCACAAATTGACCTAATATTAGTCTTATAAGTATATTGATAAAAAAATAATTCAAGTACATTAATAAATAAAAAATTTAGAACTACCCGAAAATAATTCTGACATGTCTTTATTAGTACATATATGAGTTCTAGAGAGAGAAGAAAATGGTTAGGAATATATGACGTAGGAGATGTCTAAATAATATAACAAGACCTAACAAGTTGTCCACTTGGAGAAATTTTTTTGCATACTTTGCCTAAATTTACTGGAATGTATACGGTCAAATAATGTAAAAAGTAACCTAAGGCCAAAAAAAGATCCATAATAAGTTATATTTACCAATTTAAAAGGCCTAGGTGGGAGCAGTCTTAAAAAAAAAAGAGCAATTTATGCAAAAAAAATCCATTCAGCTTAAACTAATACCCTCTTTTATCCATTTAAAAATTATTTATAATATATATTTACCCAAATGAAACTAACTATCCCCACCTACCACACCCATCCTAACTTTTTTTTACCCATTTGACTTAGCTTAGCTTGATTTCGCTTGGCTTTGTTTGACTTGACTTGAATTGACTTGATTAACTTTGGCTTGGCTTGACTTGGCTTAGCATGACTTGAATTAGCTTGGTGTATAGCGCTTGAATCGACTTTATTTGGCTAGGTATTAAAAAAAAAGGGAAGGGGTAAAGTAATGGATAGGAACGGATAAATATTTTCCGCCCCATGGGTATTTGCTAAACTTTCCGAAATGAGTGATTGATAAAAATGAGATATGTAGAAAAAAGCAACTACATCAGCCACGTGTAGCAGTTTCACAGTATTATAAAAAGAAAAAATAAGGTAGGACAACTTTTAAGAAGTAAACCGTAAAACAAAAAGTAAAATTGACTTTAAAAAATATGATCAGGACCTAGAAGTAATTAATTGAAAAGTTTACATTTTATTGAAAACTTTTGTGAGGACTACAAAAGTCCTTTGATTCTCACTTATTATATATATAGTAAAATATATATATATATATATATAAAAGCACGAATATTAAAATACTAAATGTTGAACGACTATAATATCCCTAAAATATTAACCAACTTTTATGCCCTTCTAAAAATAAATTATCTATTCACAATACTATTATGCCGATGTACAAAAACGTAAAGTTTTTGTCTTAGAATTGAAAATCTCTTAGGAGTCTTCTATTTCTTATAGATACGACTAGAACTCAGAAAACTTGTCTTAGAATTCAAAGAGCTTAAGATTATTCTACGTCAAAAAGGCATGTAATTGAACTAATTATTGAAGCTTAGGAATATGCAAATTTCAAATCGCCCAATTCTCCATAAGTATGCGAATTTCATGTCTTGCCAGCTCTTGTATTGTCTTCGCATGCAGTTGCACGTTTGTATTTTTTATGACATGCTTTGAAAGTTTGAATTATTTTTTCCTTTGTGATTTTGCAGAAAAATTTGAAACTTGATTTGAATGGATGTTCTTACTAATTTATTGTTAATTTAAATAGTTAAGTCTCAAGACAACAAATTGGATTTTTGGTGTGCACAGTTCTGACGCTTTCTGGTGTTGGATTTGAGATCAGAATAAACAATTTATAAGCGCATTGCTTGAAATTACTAGATATTATTGCATAAATTTTCTATTTTATTGTTATTGCAAATATTGTGAACCCTGGACATCACCAGTATGTTCAATAAGAAAAGATCTTTTTGGATAATGTTCTCTAAATTCAATGTGTATTACCGTGTTATAACTAGACTGAATAGCTTCACCAACTAATTATTTCAACTATTAACATCATTATCAGATATATTCATTCATAACGAATTAAATTATTCATTCACAATGTACTTTTATAACAAATCAAAGTTAGAATATTATTTTTCTAGATATTATTGTGTATAAAGCGAAATATGATATACGTGTGGATAATCAAAGCTTTGAGTTTATCACATCGGGGTTGAAGGTATGTCCATTTTAATTTCTCTTTTCATGTATATACCTTCTAGACTGTACTTGCCAGAATTATAGTTTCAGTTAGTTTTAGGAGATAGAATTCCATATTTAGTTTTTTTGCTAGAATTAGTAGGTCCTTGTTAATTTTCTTGATTGGTGATGCTTTTTGTAGTTCATCATTTTGCTTATGAGATTAGATTTTCAATTCACTTACTTTTCATCTTATCTGTATTTTGATTTTTGTATGACACCGTAAATTTATTCTCATAAATTTGATGAGAAACTTTAGGAGCCAACAAGAAGTTTTAGAAATCAATAACAGATATTATAAAACATAGTGAGCGATTATCCATAAGAAGTTTGATTTATAATGTAAGTTTAACCTCAAATATAGATTTATGAATGTGACTTGCAATACGTATTAAGCATGAGTGAATAATGAACAATTGAACCTCTTGATGAGCCTGAAATTTGTAGGAGAATTACATTGTGTTAAAAATATTGGTTGGATTTTTTGGGAAAAAATAAATTAAAAAACGCCATTTTGTATGACCAAATATAGGGGAAAATAAGATGATGAAAAGGAAGAAATAAGTATAAAAGAGATAAATTAGTAAATTATATTTAGGATTCAGTCAGTAGGAATACTTTATGTTGGATAAATATGTAATCACTATATTAGTATTTCAAGTCTATTATCAATTGCCAAAAAAGACTTACCATATTTATTTCTAAAACTAAAGTCATTCTACGAAAAGCTAAAGACTTAGAGGTTCATTCACTTCAAACATATATTTACAAAGACGAGAGAAACACAAAACTATAAACAATAATGCAATATACAAAATTTATAAACGCGTGTCAATTTTCTTTCACAAGAATTGTCATTTTATAATGATTAATGAAAGATTTACGTAGAGACTAGTACTATATTAAAGGCATGAAGATCCTTAATGAAATGTTGTTCGCATTTTTTACCCTATAAAAATAAACTTTACATTAGATAAAATTATAATTTAATTATTATCTTAAAATCAAGGACTTTAAATTTAATTAAATTTTTATTATTAAATCTTTCCTTATTTGAATTATGTAAGAAGTCCTAATATTAAGGAATCTAAAGTAGATATTATTTGAGAAAATAAAAGTAATATTACGTTTCTTTTTACATATCCCACGATAATTACAATGGAAATATTTTTCACATTCATTCTTCATATATTGGGGAACTTATAATTCTAATAAGATATACTACTAAAAGTAAGAGATTTGGCACCTAACTAAATATATACTTTAATTATTAAATATATGTTTTAACTATTACACAAATTGACAAAGAGAATAATATATTATTCGAATAGGAAAAAAGTTCAAAAATAATTTGTATCTTCTATTTGCATGTGTATCTACATTAATAAATATATAGTTTTTAAAATAATATAAATATTATTAAATGATGTGTTTGAGTTATTAAATAAATATTAAAAAATATACGTTCTTAAATATAATGAATGTTAATCTCACTAAGCTAGCTCAATAAAATTATTTTTAGTCAGATTAACATTCATTATTTTGAGGAACATATAATTTTTAATATTTATTCAATAACTCAAAAATATTATTAATAATATTTATGTAATTTTTAAAAACTACTCCCTCCGTTCTAATTTATATGAACATGTGTTGACTGGGCACGAAGTTTAAGAAAAAAATGAAGACTTTTGAAATTTGTGGTCCTAAACAAGTCCAAATGGGGTCCATAGTATTTGTGTGGTTATAAAAGCTTCTCATTAAGGGTAGAGTTGTAAGTTTAAGCTAAATTGTTATCAAATTTAGAAAGGATTCATTCTTTTTGGAGCGGACCAAAAAGGAAATAGGTTCACATAAACTGGAACAGAGGGAGTATATATTGACTGATATAGGTACATGCGCAAAGCGCGTACTCAAAGATTAGTTATAATAAAAGCACAAAGGCCTTTAGCGAATGTCGTTCGCCTTTTTTACACTTTAAAAATATATTTTATATTGAACAAAATAGTAATTTAATAATATTAAGACTTTAAAAAGAACTAAAATTTTATTTATTAAATCTTTCTATATTGACTTAAATTTTCCTAATATAAATTCTTTTTCCTTACTTTAAATTAGGGTTAGCAAAGTATCTACAAAAGCGTGAAAAAACTAGAACAATTAACCTATTCAAGAAGTAACTATTGCAATCAGTTCTCAATCGCTGCCAACCTCTAATTAGGTATGATTTTTGATTAGAATTGAGTTTCTCCCATAGCTTTTGGCTTTCCTAAAATTTGAGCTTCATGTACGTATTTATTTCATGAAATTTTTTAATTTTCTTGGTATGAACTGTGCATCAGTTCATGTATCTCGAAATTTTTTACCTTGTTTGTCCCATTGACTCTCAAAACTACAAAGAATCCTTAATTCTAATAGATTACCAGACGCTTGATCAGGAAGCTTCCAAACGTTTTTTTGTTACACTGCCCGAGAATTTCAGGTAACTTTTATCGAAATTACAAGTTTCCTTTTTGGTCTAGATTATTATTTTTATGATAATGAGTTAATGACTAATGAGCATATTGTTCTCGTGGTTTATGGGTGAGTAATTGATCCTTCTTGGTGTGGTATTCTTACTTTGAGACAGATGCATTATCAAATTGGCAAAGTCAAAAAAGACATTACTTTCTAACATATTGTTGCCAAGGTTAGGGATTTTTTTTGGGGTTGGGGTTAAAACATAAACTTTTATTTAATACTAAGGGGCATTACAGAGGTTACTCATATAATATGACATAAATATTGTGAAATAACTTTTATTGTGTTTCTATATTACTTATAAAGATAAAATTATAAACATATGAACAGAGAATAGACTTTTTCACGTCTTCATTACTAGAGAGGTGATATCTAAATAGGTGTGGAAATCAAACTATTATCTAATAATTTGTATTTCATTCAAAAGAAAAAGTTATAAAAAAAAATATACAAAAGAATTTTGTTAAGTTAAATATCCGATAACATTTTAATATAGTATAAATTAGGGGTTAGAATCAACAAAATGATAGACGTTTTCTAAAAATTGTTAGGTTTATAGTATTAATCTTTGTAAATATTTAGTTGTAAAATATTAGTCTATACTATATTAAAGCACGAAGGGCCCTTTGCGAAATATCGTTCGCGTATTTTAAACTTATAAAATAGATTTTATATTGGACAAAATTGTAATATAAGTTATATTCCTAATATTTAGAAATAGTCATTTAATTATTTACCTAATATTTAGGAATTTGAAACCAACTAAATTTAGTGTCTTAAATTGTTCCTAATTTGAATTGTGTCATATAATATATTTGTTTTAAAAGAAATTAACACATAAAAATCAAATTGGTTTGTGAAGTCGTTTACAACACCTTGTACTCCTTTTAGTCTTAGGAGTCTTTTTTTTTGTTATAAATATAAACTTTCATTAAACATAATTAAAGTTTCTACAGGGAGGTAGATGCAGCGACATCCATAACATAGTTTTTTGGTATGCAGAAAATAGTAGTAGGAACATTAGGTACCCTATGGATAGTATCTATTACAAAAGGACTGCTCGAAACAGCCATGCACATATTTTGGCTATTGTTGAGGCCAAATCCCTGGCCGTTGTCAGCCAGTTGTTACACTACGCATTGTGTCTTCCTTATACGAGTGACACTAGTTTGGTCCTTCCGCAATAAAGTTGTAACAAAATCTGGTGGTTCTTCAAAAAATAATGGTGCAGCTTTTGCTAAACCATCAGTCACCTCGTTGCCCTCCCTGTAGGTGTGCTCTACTATTGCATTACGCAATTGGCCTAGGAGTTACCTGCAGTTAGTGATCAAGTTAGCATAGTGCATGTTATCACAGTGTAACATATTTAATACCTGCATGGCATCAATGTTAACTTCAAGTGGAACCAAATTTCGTTTATGTGCCAATCCAGTCCAAAGTATAGAGCCTGAAGTTCTGCCTGGATTGTGGTTGCATGTTCCAAGTTCCCAGCAAACCCTATTATCCATTGACCCTAGCAGTCACGTATAACCCCGACCATACCTGCTTTGCTAGTTGATGATGACATAGCCCTATCCGTGTTAAGTTTATAAAAATTGGATTTGGGAGGTATCCATTTAATATGTTGCACCACATAATTCTTTTTTTGGGAGAATTTGGCAGCCAAGTAGGTGAATTCTAACGCACTATTTGTTATTTGCCTTAGTGTAAGTCTCTTTGTTACATTGTTAAAAATCTTATTGTTTTGATTTATCCAAATATGCCATAATATGTAAGAAGTATAGGTATTTGCTTTAATAAGGTGAGACATGTGGGTTGTATTGTTGTTTTAAGTGACCTATCCATTGCTTTGGAGGTGAATTATGAACTATGAAATTTTTAATGCGAGTCATGCCCAATTGGTTCCATATGTGGACAACGACTGGGCAATGTAAAAAGAGATGAGTGATAGATTCTGAAATTGTGTGACATAGTTAACAAAGATCGCTGGAAATTATTCCAATGTGGTATAGGCATTTGGAAGTTGGTAATTTATTGTGCATTATGAGCCAAAGAAAATTTTTTAGTTCGGGTGGTATGTTTATTTTCCAAATCCAATTATACGAAGGTATGCCCGTATGTAAGATTAATTCTTGTTTAAGTAGATTTAAGTACATTGAATTTGTAGCGAAAAAATATTGGTTAGAGAGACCCCAAAATATAGTGTCTACTGTGTGAGTGTATGTTGGGATATGGATCCTACTAAGATTAGTTCTAATATGGTCAGCCAGTTGGAAAGGGATACCTGTCCAATTCCAGTCATTTTGACATCTTGTAACCTTTCTACTATTATGGTGTAGTGGAAGTGGTCCAATTAGAAGAGAGCGTAGAGTGATATTTAGTACAATCCATGCCTCATTCCAGAAATTTAGGGTAGATTGAGTGCCAAGTTTTCATTGTATTCCATGTTGACAGTTACCCCATTCTCTAATAATATTTTTCCAAGTGTGTGAAGAGTTAGCACTAATACGTTTGTCCTTATACTTAGTGAGAAGTGTATGAGCCCATAATTGTGTGTAGGAGTGGAAGACCTTCCAAGCTAATCCTGCCAATAGTGCCTCATTTTTCACATGTAGCCTCTGGATACCTAGCCCTCCTAATTGTTTAGGCATAGTAACTATTTTCCAATTTATTAAATGAATTTTTTTTGTTGATTAGTTCCCCATAGAAAGTTGCGCATATATTATTCCATTTTATATAGAATTTGTTTGGGGATAGCTATGTATTGCATTATGTGGTTAGGGAGAGCACACAATGTGGATTTTATTAGCATAATTCTTCCTGGAAAGGATAAGAATTTTGTTTTCCATCCTGAAAGTCTAGCCTTGAAGTTGTCTAGCAATAATTGGAAATCAGATTTAGTAGGTGTTTGTTGGAATATTGGGAAACCTAGGTATTTGCCAAATCGAGTTCCTTCCTTCATACTAAAATAGTTGAGTATGTGTTTTTTTGTTCAGTATGACAGTTTTGAGAGAAAAAAATGTGTGACTTTTAGAAATTTATAGATTGTCCTAACCTTTGTGTAAAAATATTTAGAATATCAATTATTGATTTACAACTTTTATCTGTTATTTTGGAGAGAAGTATTATGTCGTCCGCAAAGAAAAAGTGTGAGAGTTGAGGTCCTTTTGTGGAAATTTGTATAGGGTTCCATAATAGGTAATCAATTGATTGGAAGATTGTAATGGAGAGTCTTTCTGTCACGACCCAATTCCCAAACCCGGTCGTGATGGCGCCTCTCTTGAAGACAAGGCCAGCCGACAGAACAACAATGCCCCTTTTTAACAATTAATAAATATAAATGAGTGAATAATACGACTTAATTGCATTAATATCCGACATTTACCACCCAACATAACCCGACCGGGGTATCACAATTCACGAGCATCTAAAGAAGCCTGAACACAACTACAGAGTCTGTAATTTACATGAATCAAATTTAAAATCAAAGAAGGAAAAATCAGGTGCCGCGGACGCTGGCGGTCACCTTACTCCGCTACAATAGTGATACCTTCAATTAGCTCAAAATTCGCTATCGGATGAACAATACCTGCAACTGCAAACGAGGTGCAGGGAGTAAAGTGAGTACTCCAACTCAATGAATAATAAGAGTAAATAATAACTGAGCGGTAAGAAAACACGTAAAGCATTCCATCATGATATATAGGATAGTAAGACCCTTGAGAAAACAGTAATTCCATGAAAATCCTTTAGAAAATATCTGGCTCAGTTAAAAACCTCTTTTGAAAATATCTTTTTCCCAACAGTCAAGCAATTGAAGGCATAATCAGATAGTGCAAGCCCGCACATAAGTCAGCCCCTCGGGCACAACACTCCATTACAAATAACACAAGGGTATCTGGTAACAGTGCAAGAAATAGCATGAATGCCAATGATATGAGAGTGTTGAATGTCATGCCACGTAGCACAAACAGTAACCAATGCATGAATGTAATGCAATGCACATGACCGCTGGGGCGCGCAGCCCGATCTATTTGGGTACCCGCGCTCACTGTAGGGGTTCAGACTCTGGAGGGGCTCCTACAACCCAAGCGCAATATCAATATCACACCACTGCGGCGTGCAGCCTGATCCATCCTCAGTCCAGAAATGCACATGCAACACTGCTGCGGTGCGAAGCCCGATCTATGCTCAGTCTAGAAATGCACATATCCACTAGGGCAATATTCAAATAATAGTCCTCAGTTCCGAACGTCAGTAAAATATCATTTAAGTTTTTAAATCTTAGAAAGATGGCTGAGTTTGCAAAACAGTATTTAAAACCTTGGACCGAGATCAAATAATATGCAAAGTAATGCAAAAACAGTGATATCAATCTCTGAAGGATTCAAATAATCGGCACGAAGCCCAAAACATGGCAATCAGCCCAAATCATGATAGCATCAAGTAGGTTTCAGTCAATCATGTAGTAAAATCAACAATCGGGACGGACCAAGTCACAATCCCCAACAGTGCTCTACCCCACGCTCATACCTGGCGTGCAAGTCACCACAATACAGCATTATGATGTGCAAATCCGGGGTTTCAAATCCTCAGGATATCATTTACAAATATTACTCACCTCGAACCGGTGAAACTCCTCGCTCGCGATGCCTTTACCCCTCAAATTGACCTCCACGCGCGTCGAGTCTAACCAAAATCAGAGCGAATATATTACAATATGCTAAGGGAACAATACCCAATCGAAAACAATCGAAAAATATCAAGAATCTCGAAACTAGCAA
>MU703834.1:29093-41176 GCA_026770625.1 Nicotiana glauca
TGACCTATCAAATCCCAATTTAAAATATCAAAAACTCAAGCCCTTGCTTTACCACTTTTTACTGAATTTCAACCAATTTCCATGTTAAATCTAACATAATCTCGTGAATTTAGGCCAAAGAACTTACCTCTAATCATTCCTCCTTGAATCCCTTTTCAAAATCGCCTCAAAGGTCCCAAAGCTCGCTAAAAAATGGTGAAAAATACATAACCCTCGCGGATGAAAAAAATAATATTTTAAACCTTCTGCCCAGGTCGATTTTCACTTCTGCGGATCCAATACCGCCTCTGCGGTTACCGCTTTTGCGGAAATTATTCCGCTTCTGCGAAAGTCATTTAAGTGCTACGACCGTTTCTGCGCCTCACCTCTCGCTTTTGCGAGGCCGCTTATGCGGACCCTTGTCCGCTTCTGCGGAAAGGTCAAGCCCCCACTAGAACCGCTTCTGTGACCTCCCCGCTGCATCTGCGGAACCGCCTATGCGGTCCGTTTTCCGCAGATGCGGAAATGACAGAACCAGCAAACTCCAAAATATGCAACAAACTCCAAACTCTCCGTTTAACGACCCGAACTCACCCCGAGGCCTCCGGGACCTCAATCAAAAGTACAGACATGATCTATTACTTTATTCAAACTTGCTCGAATCATCAAAACACTATCATTAACATAAAAATCCTCAAATTTCATCAAATCAAAGCCTAAGTTTCTTAAAAACTTCCGAATTGCACATTCGATCAAAAACCCGACCAAACGATGTTCGAATGACCTGAAAATTTGCACACATATCCAAAATCACCCAAGGAAGCTACAGCAACTCTCGAAATTCTATTTCGACCCTCGGATCAAAATATCATCCATCAACCGAAATTCGCCAAAATACTAACTTCGCCAATTCAAGCCTAATTCTACACCGGACCTCCAAAATCACTTCCGATCACGCTCCTAAGTCACAAATCACCTCCCGAAGCTAACTGAAACATCAAAAATCACATCTGAGCCCTCTAACTCATAAGTCAACATCCGGTTGACGTTTCCAACTTAAGCTTTCCTTAAAGAGACTAAGTATCTCATTTCTCATTAAAATCAATCCAAATCAACTCTAACACACTACATACCAATAACGAAACATGAAGAAGCATGAAATGGGAGAAATGGAGCAATAAAACATAAGACGACGGGTCGGGTCGTCACACTTTCCAAGCACATTATAAAGATATAAGGAGATAGTGGGTCACCTTAACGTATACCCCTAGATGGCTTGAAAAAGTCTGTGTATGATCCATTTATTAGTATAGATATTGAAGAGGTTGTAATGCAAGATATTATGAGATTGATCATTTTCGATGGTAAAATAAAAAAATGAAGTGTATCCTTTATAAATGACCATTCAAGCTTATCAAAAGCTTTTTCCAGATTTAGTTTTAGCATCATTTGACCTATTTTCCCTTTCTTTTTACATTTGAGATGATTAAGAATTTCCTGAACAAGGATGGCATTGTTAGATGCACGTTTTCCTTGTTGGAAGCTTGATTGGGTAGGTCCAATTAATTTATGAAGGAAGGGTTTTAATCTGTTGACAATAAGTTTGGTGATCAATTTATAAGAGGTGCTACAAAGACTTATGGGTTGATATTGAGTTATTTGCACCACATTTTTTACCTTGGGGATAAGGCATAAATAAGTGGTATTTATTTCTTCAGGTATTATCCCCTGATTGAAAGCATTGTAACAGCAAGTGGTTATTGTTTGGCTTACTTCTTTCCAATATTTTTGAAAAAAATAAGGATGTAGGTCATCCGACCCTGGTGACTTAAAAGGTTTAAAAGAGTGTAGGACAGTTTTAATTTCTATTAACCTTAAGGGTTGTATTAAGAGTTGTTGGTCCTCATTAATTAGATAATTAAGCATTTGGTATTGACTTATAATTTTACTAGAAAGAGAGTGTTGTGTTTGGAACAAATTTATGTAGTACTTGTTTATTTGGTCTTGTATTTCAACCGGGTCATAAGTCCAGTTTCCTCCAGTGTCTTTTAAGGCGTTTATACGATTACGTCTTCTTCGTTGTAATGTTGACATGTGGAAAAATTTCGTGTTAGCATCGCCGTCATTTAACCACTGGATTCTTGATTTTAGTTTTCAATATTCTTCTTCTTGTCTAGGTATACCATTGAACTCATTGTTTAGTTGGAGCTATAAGTTTTGTAAAAAATTACTCGTAGGATAATGTACTGATTGTTGTATCCCATTTATTCTAGCTAGAAGCTTTCTTTTTCTTGCAAAGAGATTTCCAAAAGTCTGCTTATTCCAAAAATAGTACATGAGTCTAAAAATTTTCATGGCCTCGATTAGTGAAGGACAATTAGACCAAGTTGTTTCACTACAGCAATTAGTGAAGGGTCAGAGGTCCATATTTTTCAAATCTAAAAATATTTTTCCTAGGTAGGTGCGTAGGGTTTAGTGTAACTAGTAGAGGGCGGTGATCTGAGTATGTACGTGGTAGATGTTGCACTATAGCTTCAGGAAATAATTGGAGTCAATCATAATTTGATAAAAGTCTATCTAATCTTTCTAGGATTGTAGCACCATTCCTCCTCTTATTTATCCATTGCTACTCTTGAAACCTAAGTCCACCAAATTACAGTAGTTAAGGCATTGTGCAAAAGCATCTATATGTGTATTATAGACCGGGTTACCTCCAAATTTTTCATTTTGGTTAATCACCTCATTAAGGTCCCCCCTCTATTAGCCAAGGGCCTTTATAAGTATCATGTAAACATTTTAAATTGGACCGTAGCATATTACGTAAATTTGTTAAGTTATTTGTATAAATAGATGACAGTAACCATTTAGTAAGGTTAGGCCATACCTGGACCATGCAGTGCATCTCTTGAGAAGTCACTGAAATATCCTCCACTGTAACCATGTCTGCATGCCACAGTAAAACCATACTGTGACGACCCAAAGGGGGTCATCACCTGTTTTTCTATTCATTTCGTGCTTCCGAGGCCTTGAAAACCTCATTTTTACTTGCCTCGATTTACGTGCACAGTCCGGACGTGTAGCCAAAAATCCTAAATGTGAAATTCTGTGAAAAATGCTAAAATTTGGTATTAAAATGAATAAGTTTGATTTTGATCAACATTTTGGGTAAACGAACCCGGACCTGTGATTTGACGGTCCCGAGGGTCCCTAGAAAAATATGGGACTCGGGCTTATGCCCGGAATCGAATTCCGAGGTCCCAACCACGAGAAATGAATTTTTTAGTAAAAATGTTTTTTTGAAATTTCTAAGGAAAATTTAAATGAAAATCGATTAGAACGTGTTGGTATCGGGCCCGTAATTTGGTTCAGGTGCCCTGTACAGGTTTCATATGTGATTTAAGATATTTCTGTGAAGTTTGGTTGAAATCAGACATCGTTTGACATGTTTCAGACTATAAGTTCCAAATTTAAAAGTTTATGAAGTTTGAAGAAAAACTATTGATTTTGAGGTTTGATTCATTGTTTTTATGTTATTTTGGCGATTTGATCGCACGATTAAGTTCGTAGGATGTTGTTGAGTTAGTGTATGTGTTTGGTTAGGAGCCTCAAGGGCTCGGGAGTGTTTTGGAGGTGTTTCGGAGTGGTTTCGGACTTAGGGGGATTGCAAGTTTTTAGCTTTAGCAGTTGCAGGTCCCTTCTTCTTCGCGTTCGCGAAGCTCCAGACCTTCCCTTCATCGCGTTCGCATCATTTGCCTCGCATTCGCATAGAGTCATCTGGCCCTGGGAGACTCAGCATAATTTTCCTCTTCGCGTTCGCACTAAGTAGCTTTAAAAATCCCTTCATCCTGTTCGCATCAGTACCCACGCGATCGCGTAAACCAAGTCCTGGACTCCCCCGGCCTTTCCTCTTCGCGTTCGCACTCTTACCATCACGAACGCGATGGTCTGCCAAGTTTACCCTTCGCGAACGCAAACTTCTTCCCGCGAACGCAAAGGGCAATTTTTGCCCAGTTATAGTTTTAAAAAAATTACAGAATAGTAGCTACGAGAATTTTTTCATCACACACACGAACTCCTTCTTCTCCAAGGTTCTAGGGCGACTTTTAAAGCATTTCTTCATCAAAACTTCTTGGGTTAGTAAATCTTAACTCGTTTTCTTCATTTTTCATCAATATTTGTTGAATTCCTAAACCTAAAACATATAATTTAGGGTAGAAATTGGGGGAAATGAGTAGAACTAAGGCTTTTTACTTTTTCTTGCTTTAGACCTCATTTTGGGGTCGAATTTGAGAATACATTATATATTTGGTCTCGTGGATGAATGGGGGATTTGATTTTGGTCCGAACCTCGTGTTTTGACCAAGCGGGCCCGGGGGTGATTTCGGAATTTTTGGGAAGAAAGCTTGGAAACCTATAATTAGACATTGATTTTGATTTGTTTAGCATATATTGATACTATGGAATCATTATTGTATAAATTTGATTGAGTTGGAGCCGAATTCAAGGGGAAAAGCGGTTGTTGTGGATTGATTTGGTCGTGGAAGTTGAGGTAAGTATTTGGTCTAACCTTAGCTTGAGGGAATATGAGTTGAGTCTTGTTTGCTACTTGCTAATTGTCGAGTATGGTGTATAGACATGGTGACGAGTATCTATACATTGTTGTCTAGCATGACTGTGAGTCCTTATATTGCGATTATCCTGATTTTGTTGTAACTTCCATGCTTATTTGATTATTTCTATATGTTGTAAAGAGCATGTGAAAGAGATTATGATCATTAAACTTCGAGGGGCATTGGCTCGAGTTGTGATACGAATTGTAAAGGTATAGGACATTACTTGATTCTTGGAGCGTTGGCTCAAATGATAAAGTAAATTATAAAGTAAGAAATGAAAGAAGGAGGGAGTTTATTGATATTGTCCCCTTGCCGGGATTTAACTGTTTTATTGTATTCCCTTGCCGGGATTTTCTACCACTATTTGTTTACTTCCTTGCCCCTTGTTTGTGACTGTTGTTTAGGTGAGGTAGAGTGATAAAGTACGAAGGGTGATTCCGTGCATAGTACGATATATGGGGATCGGGTTGCACGTCGCAACAATACTAAATGTTATGGATCGGGTTGCACGCCGCAACAATGATATTTATGGGTCGGGTTGCACGCCGCAACAATGACATATATGGATCGGGTTGCACGCCGCAACAATGATATTTATGGATCGGGTTGCACGCCGCAACATAAAATATTTATGGATCGGGTTGCACGTCGCAACAGTTTTGTTATATATTAGGATCGGGTTACGTGCTGCAACAGTTGTTTATTCAAGTGTGTTTATTTTGGATATTCGTTTCTTGGTTTGCTGTAAATTTTTGGGTTGCTTCTATCTTTATATTGAGGTTTCCAATTTGTAACTGTTGCCTCCCCACATCATGTTCCCCCTTTCTTATTGACTGTTTAATTTCTGTATTTCTTTCCGTTGTATATATATGTATTTGAACTGCACATGTTTATCTGGTAGTCTAGTCTTAGCCTTGTCACTACTCGCCGAGGTTAGGATACGCACTTACCAGCACATGGGGTCGGTTGTGCTGATGCTACACTCTGTGCTCTTTTGCAGAGATCCAGGTTTTGGCTAGCTGCACCAATAGCGTGGGAGCAGGCTTTCAGCCTAGCGATACACCTAGGTAGCCTTGCAGGCGTCTGTAGGCCCGTCATCTCCTATATCCTTTATATTTGACTGTTATCTCATCGTATTCGAGATAAACAGAGATATTTTTTTCAGACATTGTATTTAGTATTCTTAGATGTTCGTGAGCATTGTGACACCAGTCTTGAGTAGAGGCTTAAGTTGAATTGTTTCCGCATTTTATTTAGTTTTCCTTTAATTTAAGACTTCTGCTTATGTAGTTAAATCAATTGCTTCTATTATAATGCTGTTAATTATTTAAAAGGATCATGTGTTTAATGAAGAGTAATTAATGTTTGGCTTGCCTAGCTCCCAATAGTAGGCGCCATCACGACTCCCGAGGGTGGGAAATTCGGTTCGTGACAAGTTGGTATCAGAGCACTAGGTTACATAGGTCTCACAAATCACGGACAAACTTGGTAGAGTCTGAGGGATCGGTAAGGAGACGTCTGTACTTATCCCCCAGAGGCTACAGAGTTAGGAAAAGTTTCACATTTGTTCTTTCTTGTCGTGCGATTCTGTTTTTCAAAGATCGATTGAATTTCTACTCTGTTCTTCCGGTTGGATGGTTTGAACCGGGAGAGGCTCGGTTGATAGGTAGCGCCAAATGGGAATTCTACATGATTCATTTGGTTCAGGAGGCCTTGGACATGGTCAAGATCATTCAGGATAGGCTTCGTTCGGCTCAGTCCAGGCAAAAGAGTTATACAGATCGTAAGGTTCGAGATGTAGCTTTCATGGTTGGCGAGCGAGTATTGCTCCGAGTGTCGCCAATGAAGGGCGTGATGAGATTTGGGAAGAAGGTAAAGCTTAGCCCTAGATCCATTGGTCCGTTTGAGATTCTTGATTGAGTGGGAGAGGTGGCGTATAGACTTGCATTGTCGCCTAGCTTATCAGCTGTGCATCCAGTTTTTCAGGTATCCATGCTTCGGAGGTATCACGGAGATCCAGCCCACGTGTTAGATTTCAGCACTGTCCAGTTGGACAAGGACTTGTCTTATGAGGAGGAGTCGGTAGCTATTCTAGACCGACAGGTTCGTCAGTTGAGATCCAAGAGTTTTCCTTCTGTTCGTGTTCAGTAGAGAGGTCAGCCTCCTGAGCCATCGACCTGGGAGTCCGAGTCTGATATGCGGAGCCGCTATCCCCATCTTTTCCCTAACTCAGGTACTTCTTTCTTTGTTCGTTCGAGGACGAACGGCTGTTTTATAGGTGGAGAATGTGACGACCCAAAGGGGGTCATCACCTGTTTTCCTATTCATTCCGTGCTTCCGAGGCCTTGAAAACATCATTTTTAGTCGCCTCGATTTGCATGCGCAGTCCGGGCGTGTAACCAGAAAGCCTAAATGTGAAATTCTGTGAAAAATGCTAAAATTTGGTATTAAAATGAATAAGTTTGACTTTGATCAATATTTTGGGTAAACGGACCCGGACGTGTGATTTGACGGTCCCGGAGGGTCCGTAAAGAAATATGGGACACGGGCGTATGCCCGGAATCGAATTCCGAGGTCCCAAGCCCGAGAAATGAATTTTTTAATAAAATTGTTTTTTTGAAATTTTAAGGAAAAATTTAAATGAAAATCGATTAGAACGTGTTGGTATCGGGCCCGTATTTTGGTTCTGGCGCCCGATACATGTCTTATATGTGATTTAAGATATTTTTGTGAAGTTTGGTCAAAATCGGACGTCATTTGACGTGTTTCGGACTATAAGTTCCAAATTTGAAAGTTTATGATGTTTGAAGAAAAACTATTAATTTTGAGGTTTGATTCATTGTGTTTGATGTTATTTTGGCGATTTAATCGCACGGTTAAGTTCGTATGATGTTGTTGAGTTAGTGTATGTGTTTGGTTAGGAGCCTCGAGGGCTCGGGAGTGTTTCGGAGTGGTTTTGGACTTAAGGGGATTGCAGGTTTTTAGCTCCAGCAGTTGCAGGTCCCTTCTTCTTCGCGTTCGCGAAGCTTCAGACCTTCCCTTCATCGCATTCGCATTCGCATCATTTGCCTCGCGTTCGCGTAGTGTCATCTGGCCTTGGGGGACTTAGCATAATTTTTCTCTTCGCGTTCGCACTAACACCTTCGCATCCACGTAGCTTTGAAAATCCCTTCATCGGGTTCGCATCAGTACCCACGCGATCGCGTAGACCAAGTCCTGGATCCCCCCCATCCTTTCCTCTTCGCGTTCGCACTCTTCCCATCGCGAACGCGATGGCTGCCAAGTTTACCCTTCGCGAACACGACCTTCTTCCCGCGAACGCGAAGGGTAATTTTTGTGCAGTTATATTTTTAAAAAAAATATAGAACAGTAGCTACGGGAATTTTTTCATCAAACACACGAACTCCTTCTTCTCCAAGGTTCTAGGGTGACTTTTAAAGCATTTCTTCATCAAAACTTCTTGGGTTGGTAAATCTTAACTCGTTTTCTTAATTTTCCATCAATATTTGTTGAATTCCTAAACCTAAAACATGTAATTTAGGGTAGAAATTGGGAAAAATGGGTAGAACTAGGGCTTTCTATTTTTTCTTGATTTAGACCTCGTTTTGGGGTCGAATATGAGAATAAATTATATATTCAGGCTCGTGGATGAATGGGGGATTTGATTTTGGTCCGAACCTCGTGTTTTGACCAAGCAGGCCCGGGGGTGATTTCAAAATTTTTGGGAAGAAAGCTTGGAAACCTATAATTAGACATTGATTTTGATTTGTTTAGCATATATTGATACTATGGAATCATTATTGTATAGATTTGATTGAGTTGGATCCGAATTCGAGGGGAAAAGCAGTTGTTGTGAATTGATTCGGCCGTGGAAGTTGAGGTAAGTATTTGGTCTAACCTTAGCTTGAGGGATAGGAGTTGAGTCTTGTTTGCTACATGCTAATTGACGAGTACGGTGTATAGACATGATGACGAGTATCTATACATTGTTGTTTAGCATGGCTGTGAGTCCTTATATTGCGATTATCCTGATTTTGTTGTAACTTCCATGCTTATTTGATGATTTCTATATGTTGTAAAGAGCATGTGAAAGAGATTATGATCATTAAACTTCGAGGGGCATTGGCTCAAGATGTGATACGAATTGTGAAGTTATAGGAGATGACTTGATTCTTGGAGCGTTGGCTCAAATGATAAAGTAAATTATAAAGTAAGAAATGAAAGAAGGAGGGAGTTTATTGATATTGTCCCTTTGCCGGGATTTAACTGTTTTATTGTATTCCCTTGCCGGGATTTTCTACCACTATTTGTTTACTTCCTTGCCCCTTGTTTGTGACTGTTGTTTGGGTGAGGTAGAGTGATAAAGTACGAAGGGTGATTCTGTGCATTGTATGATATATGGGGATCGGGTTGCACGCCGCAACAATACTAAATGTTATGGATCGGGTTGCACGCCGCAACAATGACATATATGGATCGGGTTGCACGCCGCAACAATGATATTTATGGATCGGGTTGCACGCCACAACAATGATATTTATGGATCGGGTTGCACACCGCAACACTGATATACGTGGATCGGGTTGCACGCTGCAACAGTGTTGTTATATATTAAGATCGGGTTACGCGCCGCAACAGTTGTTGATTCAAGTGTGCTTATTTTGGATATTCGTTTCTTGGTTCGCTGTAAATTCTTGGGCTGCTTCTATCTTTATATTGAGGTTTCCTATTTGTAACTGTTGCCTCCCCACAGCATATTCCCTCTTCCTTATTGACTGTTTACTTCTTGTATTTCTTTCCATTACATATATATGTATTTGAACTGCACAGGTTTATCTGGTAGTCTGGTCCTATCCTCGTCACTACTTCGCCGAGGTTAGGCTAGGCACTTACCAGCACATGGGGTCGGTTGTGCTGATTCTACACTATGTGCTCTTTTACATAGATCCAGGTTTTGGCCAGCGGCACCAGTAGCATAGGAGCAGGCTTTCAGCCCAGCGAGACACCGAGGTAGCCTTGCAAGCGTCAGCATGTGACGACACAAAGGGTCATCACCTGTTTCCTCATCCATTCCGTGCTTCCGAAGCTTTGAAAACCTCATTTTCTATCGCCTCTATTTGCGTGCGCAGTCCTTGCGCGTAGCCGGAAAGCTTTTATGTTGAAATATGTGAAATCTGTGAAAATTTTGAAGAATTTTGATATTAATATGATTACAGTTGACTTTGGTCAGCATTTTTGGTAAACGGACCCGGACCCGAGATTGGACGGTCCCGGAAGGTCCATAGAAAAATATGGGACTGCGGCATGTGCCCGGAGTCGAAATTCGAGGTCTAGAACCTGAGTAAAAGAATTTTTCTGTTAAATTGTTTTTCTGAAATTGTTAAGGAAAATGAAAATAAAATTTGATCAAAAAGTAATGGTATCGGGCTCTTATTTTGGTTTCGATGCCTGATACAGGTCATATATATGGTTTAAGCGCTTCCTGTAAAGTTTGGTTGAAAATGGACGTCGTTTGACGTGTTTCGGCCTTAAATTGGAAAATTTGGAAGTTTATGAAAATTGAAAATATTTCTTGGATTTAAGGCTCAATTCATTGATTTTGATGTTATTTTGGCGATTTGATCGCTCGAGCAAGATCGTATGATATTTTTGAGTCAGTGTGCATATTTGGTTTGGAGCCCCGAGGGCTCGGATGAGTTTTGGATAGGTATCGAGGTGGTTTTGGTCTTAGGAAAACTGAAGAAAATGTGCAACACGTGCCTAGTGATTTTACTCATCACATTCCCGCTAGGACTCACGCGTTCGCGAAGCTTCAGCCTCGTCCTTCATTGTATTCGCATCTTATTCTCGCGTTCGCGTAGAGTAGTTGACTCAGAAGACTTAGCCTTTATTTTACTCATCGTGTTCGCGCTTGTATTCACGCGTTTGCGTAGTTCAGCCTCCCCCTTCACCGTGTTCGCGATCCCCTTATCGCGTTCGCGTATAACAAGCCCTGGGCCCCCAGCATTTTCTTCTACGCATTCGCGTTCCCCTTCACGCATTCGCGATATATTGCCCAGTTTATCCTGCGCGAACGCGGACCTCTCCCGCGAACGCGAAGGGCAATTTTGCCCAGCGAATTTTTAAGTTAAAAACAGAACAGTAGCTCGGGATTTTTATAAAAATACACGAAACCCTTTCTTCTCCAAGCACTTAGGCGTCCATTGAAGCTCCCTTTCATCAAAACTTCTTGGGTAAGCATTGTTCAACTTGTTTCCTTCAATTTCCTTCATTAATTACTGAAATCCTAGCCCTAAATCATGAAATCTAAGTAGAAATTATGGGTTTTGGGTAGAGTTAGGGTTTTGAGAATTTTGGGTGATTCAACCTCAACTTGGGGTCGAATCTTAAAACAAATTATATATTTGGACTCGTGGGGTTATGGGTGATTGGGTTTTGGTCCGAGCCTCGAGTTTGGACCATGTGGGCCCGGTGTCTGATTTTTGGATCTAGAAAATTCATATGTAAGCTATGGGACGTTGCCATTGTGTCTTTATTGATATTATTAAATTGATTGTGCCTAGATATCACTGTATTGGAGGTGGAACCTCGAGGTAAAGCAATAGTTGAGGATTAAGTGGATTTCAAGGCTTGAGGTAAGTGTTTGGTTTAACCCTAGCTTGGGGGAATAGGAGTTGAGTCTTGTTGCTAATTGCTATGTGATTGAGTACGATGTATAGGCATGGTGACGAGTATTTATACATTGGTGTCTAGCATGACCGTGAGTCCTTATAATGTGATTACCATGACTTGGTTGTGAACTCCGTGTTTATTGGAGAAATTCTATATGTTGTGAATAACATGTTAACGGTAAAATAATTATTTGATTCCTTGGAGCATTGGCTCGAATTGTGATATGGATATTGAAAGTATAAGAAATGACTGTATGCTTTGGAGCGTTGGCTCAAAATGGTAGAGTGAATTATAAGATAAGAATAGTAAGAAAAAGAAAGCGTTGTTGGTTATTCCCTTGCCGGGACGTTTGGTTGAACTTGTTGGATTCTTTCCCTTGCCGGGATGTTTGTCAAATATTTGCTTATTTTTATGTCTCTCAATTGTGATTGTTGTTTGGAAAATCAATCTGTTAAATGATATTGAGGATCGGGTTGCGCGCCGCAACAATGATACCTGATAAATGGTATGGGTCGGGTTGCGCGCCGCAACAGTGATATTTGTGGAGTGGGTTGCACGCCGCAACAGTGATATTTGTGGAGCGGGTTGCACGCCGCAACAGTGATATTTGTGGAGCGGGTTGCACGCCGCAACAATGATATTTGTGGAGCGGGTTGCACGCCGCAACAGTTATTGATACCATGTGTTTGTATTGAGTATTGATTCCTTGTTCATTGTGAGTCTAAGCTGTTCTAGTTTGTTACTTGGGATTACTGTTGATATTGCATCTCCCCTTAGCATGTTTCCCCTCCCATGTTGTTAATTGCCTTGTATTCGATA
>MU703834.1:53845-88091 GCA_026770625.1 Nicotiana glauca
TTGTTATATTTCTTTCAGACCTTTGTATTTAGCTTATTCTTAGAAGTTCGTAAGTAATGTGACACCAAATCTTGGGTAGAGGATATATTTAACTGTTCCGCATTTTGATTCGTATTTATGAGACAGACTTCCGCTATTGTTCTCATTAGAATTAATGTTTTATATTGATGCTATAAACTATTAAGATAATTGTTTAATGATGAAAAGGTAAATAAGTTGGTTTGCCTAGCTACTACGAGTAGGCGCCATCATAATCCCGATGGTGGAAAATTCGGGTCGTGACACCGCAGGCCCGACGTCTCCTATATCCTTTATATTTGACTGTTATCTCATCGTATTTGAGATAAACAGAGATATTTCTTTCAGACATTGTATTTAGTATTCTTAGATGTTCGTGAGCATTGTGACACCAGTCTTGGGTATAGGCTTAAGTTGAATTGTTTCCGCATTTTATTCAGTTTCCCTTTAATTTAAGACTTTCGCTTATGTAGTTAAATCAGTTGCTTCTATAATAATGCTGTTAATTATTAAAAAGGATCATGTGTTTAATGAAGAGTAATTAATGTTTGGCTTGCCTAGCTCCCAATAGTATGTGTCATCACGACTTTCGAGAGTGGAAAATTCGGGTCGCGATACATACCACCCGACATGCCTTGTGCTTCAACTTGTGTCATATATGAGAAATTGAAATCATTTTTTAAAGTAGTATGACCTTGCATACGAGTTTCCAACAGAACTACGAGGACAGGCCTATAGTTGTCAAGAAGTGACCTAAATTGCCTCCTTAATTCATCATTATGCGACCCTCTACAGTTCCAAATCACTAGATTCATGATTGGTTGGTGGTTTAGAGGTTCCACTAAATCTGCCACCTCATTCATGGCTCCCAGCTGAGCCTGTGTGGCCTGGTTCTGCCTCAATCTTAGGAGTCTTATTGTTTGTTATTAAATATTAACTGATTAATTCCTTATATTATTTTAGTTAAATTTTGGAGCACTTTTGAATTCCTTTAAGGTTTAGGACTGGAACACTTTAAAATCCTTTTAGGGTTAGGAGACTCAAAAATTTCATTAGGTCTTTACGTTTTAAAAGTCTCGCTTTTTTCCAATAGAGATAGTGATTTGCTACAATATTTTCAAGTATGTGACGGGCTTTTCTTCTTAATTTGATTTACATAAGGAGTTTCTTTTATGAATTAGAGCTTAATTTCTTTTTAGTGCGTATAGAGAGAGTAAAAGGCGTTATTCAGATTTGTGGCAGAAGAAAGAAGATTGAAAATAAGAGGAAAGATAGTGAAAGAGAAAAAAAACTATTCTATCTCTTCACTAATTTGATTGTTAAATTAGCAATGGTTACAACTTTGGTGAGAATCATATTTGACCAATTATCAAGTTTGTCTTGCTCTCTACAATTTTGTATTCTCCTGCTTTTACTTAATTTTTTTTTGTTTTTTTTAATCTTTGCATGGGTGAAGAAAGATTTTTATAATTTTCATATATGTGGAATGTATTTATGTGAATAACTTAAACGTAGAATACTCTGACTCGAATAATGATATGAACGGTTCTTATTTGATACTTTCGTTAGAGCTTGGATTTTACAAGTTATATAGTTCAAACCTGTCTTTGGAGAAAACTTGCAGTGAACAATTTCGGTGAATCAAGTTTTACTCCTTTATTTATTGCATTCAAACAACCAATATAAACTCTCCGAGAAAGACTAAGTATAACAAGCAATAACCAAAGTCCAATTTTCTTTATTCTTACTAATAAATTTATTATAACTGGTTGTAAAATTAAAACTAATTATTTTTATATAATTTAATTATCTTAGTAAGATAACAAGAAAAAATAGAGAGAAAGACTTTTTGTGAAAATCTATGTTTGATTGTTTAGGTATACAATAATATGTATATTATCCTTTAATCTAACACTACTTCTATAAAATTTATGTACCAAAAAAATAAATACACATTTTAATAATTATAATAATTAGATATAAAATATATGTTTGACTCGACATTAAATTTTAGAAATACTTTTGAAATGATATATAGTTTAATAATATTTATATAATTTTTTAAAGTTTTATATTTATGAATATAGAGTACACGCGCATAGCGCGTACCCTAAAACTAGTAATATCTAATAGCCTGTTTGGCCAAGCTGCAAAAATCAGCTTATTTTGAGAAGTGTTTGTTTTCAAAAGTACTTTTCTCAAAAGTATTTTTGGTGAGAAGCAGTTTGTGTTTGGCTAATTAATTTGAAAAGCACTTCTGAGCAGCAATTAGTGTTTGACCAAGCTTTAACAAACTGTTTCTAAGTATATTTTTCTCAAAAGTGCTTCTCAAAAAAGTGCTTTTGGAGAAAAGCTATTTTTTCTGCTTCTCCAAAACTGCTTCTGCTTCTCCGCTTCTCCTCAAAAGAACTTTTTTTCCTTCCAAAAGCTTGGCCAAACACCTCAATTTTTGGCCCAAAGAAAGTACTTTTGACCAAAAAGAAGTTTGGCCAAACAGGCTATAAGGTGACTTTTAAAAAAAGAAGATTATCAGCAGCTGGTGTTTTCACCATAACAATATATGGATAACATGTGTTTGCACATTAACCTTTAAAACTTAACCATAATTAATAGGGGAAAGTGCACAATTAGTCAAAATTAAAGATGTCTTTACTCTTTAGCCATTGTTTAAAATGTATTTACTATTTAGCCAGTGCTTAATAAATTTTTATCCCCCCGGATGAAAATACCCCTATGCTAGACATGGGTGTTGTGTAAATATTAAGGACAAGTGTCCTTAACTTCATGAATGATGTGTAAATATTAAGGACAAAGTATCTTGTCATGTCAATAACTTCATATATGCAGTATAAATATTAAGAACATAATGTCCTTAACTTGTATTTGCACCTTTTGTTGTTAAACTTTAGGACCTCATGTCCTTAACTTCATATATACAGTGTAAATGTTAAAGACATAGTGTTCTTAACTATTTGAGTGGTGTAAATATTAAGGATATGGTGTCCCTAACTTCATGAATGCTATGTAAATATTAAGGACAAAGTATCATGTCAAGTCCTTAACTTCATATGTGTAGTGTAAATTAAGGACATGGCGTCTTTAACTTCATGTCTGCATTGTAAATGTTAAGGACGTCATGTCCTTAATATTTACACAACAGTCATGACGAAAGGGTAAAACCGTCTTTTCGTATTAATTTTAATAGAGTAGTGGCTATTTTGCTCAATATCAAAATTATTGGATAAAAACTAAATATCATGTTAAGAAGTGGCTATCCCACGCTATTTCTACTAATTAATATGCATTATATAAAATGATGCAAACACTGGGTGCGGATATGTAGTTTCTGGGTGAGCAGGGTAAGATTGTGTCAAGTGAAGGCTCCCAGCCCTAAGTTCGCCCGCCCTTCCCCCCAATTTTTATCCTTAGGAGAACTCCTGAAAATTATTTGTCTTCAATTCTGGACTGTTTTGGTGCCCACTGCATATTGTGAAGATTGTGAAGTGGCCTTAGGTTAAAGCCTGAGACACTTCTGATTTATATCTGATCTTCGGTCTGTGAAAAAGACAGATTTTTTATTTGTGAAATGTCCTCCAAATGAAGGAGATCTTGCTGATTTTGAGTTGATCTGATTGCTCAGCTGTCAATAACTAGCTGTTAAATTCTTCTTTGTAACATAACTGTGGCAAAATCATGACTTTCTGTATGGCTCAAGACTATTAGAGTAGCTGAAGAGCTAAGCCTTGGACATATATGCTCCTTGTGCCTATGAAATTATCAAGACAGAAGTTGACAATCTGTGGGGTTTCATACACAGAAAATTTATTTTCTTTCCACATTTATCACTCACAGTCACAGATACAGAATGGAGGAGTAACATCATATTAAAAATCTTGTGCAGATATAATCATATTATTTTGGAAGGGTTGACAAATATCTAAAATCTTGTGCAGGTAAAACCATATTAGAGAAGAACCAATCTAGTAACAAAACTAGGATTTGTAGATAGGAAGCTTGTCCCCTACTTGGAAGTTGCACTAGTAATCGAGCTTTTTCCCTTTAAGAAGTTGGCGTACCAGTATGCAGAAAGTTTTGGATACCTTCTTAATTCTCTGTCATCCAAATCTACATAGTAGAGGCCATAGCTCGGTCCATAGCCACCAAGTAACTCCAAACCATCTAAGAAGGACCACGCGAAATAGCCTCTTGCATCCGATCCATTCCTGCATTATTACGGGGTTTGGACAAAAGACAAGCTTTAGTGAAGTGCACATGATAAAAGCTTAGTCTACATCATAAATGATTAAGAAAAGGAAAAAAAAATGTCTTAACCAATTAAGGCGCCTACCTGTTGCCACAGCAAAACAAATAAAATAAAGATTTTAAATCTATGCATTGAACGGTGTAAAAATTATTTACACAAATCAGGTTACTTAATTCTAATGACGAGCATTAATTGGTAAACTAATAAAAATGACCAAACACTACACTGATCGCGTAAAATATCTTTGCAGGGCCAATGTATGCAAGTTAAATCCTAAAAGATGGCCCAACATGATTAAGTTAGCTGTCTCAACATTTTAACTTGCAAGACTGCATAACTTTCTGATTTGTTCAGTTCTTGGAAAGTGTTTTGCCAAATTTACAAGAGGCAAATAAACTTGACCTTCTATCCCTTCCAAAGATAACATCAACGATACTTCACAGCTCTCTCTGCCCGCATCTACAGTCAATAACTTTGTTATAAGAGGTTTACCTTACAGCATCGAGAACACTCCCAATGTAGGCATGCAAATATTCTATTCTTGCTGCGTCATTTAGTGTACCATTACGCCGAGTCTTTTGACCTGCCAAAACAAATCAGTAAGCTCTCAAACACTTTTCACTTCAGGAATTTGGAGAAAGTCACAAGATTATGCTAACATCCTGAAATCTTTCATTTGGAATTCAGAGGAAACTATAGCAGATATTGCAACTGCAAACTTCATCATATTTTTCCAGAATACCCCACAACATGAAGTGGGGCAGGGGGGGGGGTACAGGGTGCTGAAATGTTGAGAGTTTGTTATTTAAGGGAGATCAAGCTTCCAAGATCATCATATAATCGCCAAGTTCTTGAAAATAGAAAGATATGGATACAGTTTCCTGTTCTGACTAAGTTGAAAATCATGGAAGTAGTGTTCCTAGAGAACATAGATGAAGAGAGATTGCTATTTGAAAATGACTATTTGAACAACCTTCCAAAATTTGCTTATTTTTTGAAAAGTACTTTTGTCAAAAGGAGTTCAAAAAAAGTATATTAGAATAGTGGTCATTTGCGTTTGGACAAGTAATTTAAGAAGAGCTTTTGTTCATATTATAGAAGTAGTTTGAGTATCTTTCTAAAAGTGCTTTAGAGTATCAAATTACAACAACAGACATGTAGAGATTTGTTGTACAATTAGTTTTATTTAAATAGATGTAAATGATTTGAATTTTTGTATGAGAGGCTTTAATTAAAATTTTCAATTTCTATTAATTAAAAAGAGTAACAAATCAAAAAGTAGAGAGAGAGAGATACTTCTGAAACTCTGGATTTGTTGTCGATAATTCATGAGGTTTGTGTTTGACTGTATAGTTGGGACAGTTTGGTATTATAAATTTTTCATAAAGGCATTTTGTAATAAAAAAAGTTAAAAACAACTTCTGCTTCTACTTCTAAGGAGAAGCTACATTTTTAGCTTCTTCCACACAGCAGAAAATAGCTTCTTCTACTGCTTAAAAACACTCATCTTTCCCAAAAGCTTGTCCAAATACCCTGACTCTCCAAAATAGGCACAAGTAGTAGTTTCCTATACTGGCCAAAGAGGCTAGAAGTGAAACCAGGTTATGCAAGCTTTACTTTGAGTGGATTGTCCGGAATGGGTGAAGTTTCCAGGTTGTAGGGACAAATATAGCTTATAGTAGGCTTCATCCTCTATATATATTTACTGAATAAGGCAAAACATTGCTAGAGCAGGTGTAAGAACCCACAAATCGCGTGCAAAAGCATAAAATCAAAAGAGAGGAGGTGATTGGAGAGGACGCACCATTTTCCTGAATGTAAATCGGTGGGTTGCCATAAGCTTCTTTTAAGTACTCCAGAAATTCATAAAGACCAGAAGGTATCACTGGATACTAAAGTCAAACAATGTTTAAGTGACAACTTGTAAATCTTCAAAACATCACACTAGAACTTATATTAGAGGGCTCACCTGATCTGCTGCCAATGCCTCAACTGCAGAAACCCAAAATAGATAAAATTAGTGAGCTCACTGATATCACCTAATCCATCATAAGCAAATCAAATAATAAACCATGGAAAAGATAATTTAAATGAAGTCGGATAAACATCCAGATGAAACTGAGTTAGCTAGCGGTTAAAATATGAGAGAGTGATCTTTATTTAAGGTGTGTTGTTTGGCATGACGGAAAAAAATCTTATTTTCTGGTGTTTGGTTGTGAAAAATATTTTTCGGAGAAAACATTTTCCACCAAAAGGGAAAAAATGACTTCCTACACCTTTGGGCGGAAGTCATTCTCCTTCATAACTATCTAAACTCCTAAATATTACTGCCTTTAACCAACATTTAGACATTATTATGTCTACCAACTTTTAATACTCATAAGTTTCATCAAAACAGTATTCAATTTGCTAATACTTTTACCAATCTTTAGTAAATGTTTTTTTCTCAAAAAAATATTTTCTATTCTCCAACCAACAAAACACCAAAAATCTTTTTCCAAAAATAAGTCATTTGCCAAAAAATATTTTCCAAATATGAATTCCATCATACCAAACACAACCTTAGAGACCGGATTTCATACGTGAGATATCTGCTTCTATGTCAGCACCAAAGTCCCTGGCATTCTTTTCAATGCTGGAAGACCTGTCCTTAACAGATGCTGTTGTATAGTGGTTTAGGCCTATGAAATCAACTGAGCCCTTAACTAGCTTAGCCTCATATTTGCTGAAGGTTGGAATTCTTGTCCCAGCAGCCTTCTTCATTACAGATGGATAGTCTCCAAATATTAAAGGATTCATTATCCTGCAGCCAAAGTCGGAAAAGGAAAATATGGTAAACAAACATATTGCTTGACAATGGCTTGCAAATATAAAAACGTTGAGTTGTATGTCCATCTTCTCGTCAAAAAGCTTAAGTTGTTAGAGAAAGCACATTTTTATGATTTTTCTTGATAATGGGAGACGACGAACTTGAAACCAGAACGTTTGTTTGCTTTGCCGAATTGCGTGACCACTCATTTAAAAGTTGAAGCTTTTAAAGAGATGACAGGTTTATATACTTAATTATGTCTTTTAAAACAAAACCTGTAATATTGATATGGCTGCTAGGCAAGATTTTACATGTCAGAAATATACTTTTAATCAGCCAATGAAATTCTAAAACTCACCAACCAGTATAAAATTCATTAGCTCTTTGTGCTGCATTTACATCATCCCCTGAATTTGTGTAAGGAACACACCAAAAACCATATATATTAAATCCCACAAAACCATGTTGGGTGGACTGCATTGCAAAAATTTTGCTGTCATTAGTAAGTACTGGTCTTAAAGTAAAGTTGTTCACTCACAAGTAATAGAAGGAGCTGGAAATGAGAAAGGATATGCTTACATGACCCCACAAAGACCAGTACTTTCATCAAAGAAACAAGAGTAGAGAAGAAGGAAAAAGGTTTTCCTCAAAGCAAGGACTTAAGCCATATAATGCCATACATCTAAATTAGTTTGCACAAATGTGCCACACATAGTACTAACTGCGAATGAAATGAATATTTTTACTAAATTTAAATGAATAACTACAAATATTAGATAAATTATAATTGAGCAAACTTATTACGCAATCAACCTTTATAGCATAACCAAAGAAGGAAAATGAGGTAATAAAGTTGCCCTCCCTATATTGGTAACTAATCAAACTATAAGAACAGAAATGCTCAAACTAACCTCAGAACGAGCACTAAAACACTAAATCATTGAGACTTCGATAACAATACAGACGAAATTTATGCTACTGACCAGTTTGCTTCTAGATTGAAATCTTTGAATCATACCTTGTAATTTCTCTTGTACAATTTCATTGCAGATGAATGTGCAAGCAACATGTTATGAACAACAATATAAGGCTCAGTAGATGAATTGCCTCTAGAACAATTAACCCCAAAAGGTGGGGAACAACGTCCTGGTGGGGTGATGCCATTATCATAACCTCCAATCGCAAATATATTGGCCTCGTTAATGGTGGTCCAATACTTCACCCTGTCACCAAATTCCTTGAAGCATACCTCTACATATGCAGTAAAGTCCTTCCTAAAGTCCATAACAAATTCTACTATTGAAGTTAATCGTATCTGATGGCTTGATACTAAAACTGATATATGAGTAAACAGGTTAAAAATATGCTATAGACATACACAATCTTTCGGCTTAACCATCCCCCGTATTCATCTTCAAGTACCTGTGGTAGATCACTGTGAAATAGTGTAACATGTGGTTGAATACCTGCAATATTAACAGATACGAAAGACTTTTAATGCACTCTTCAGAGGAATCTTGAAGTGCAGTGTTTTGCTTTTCTTTTTTCTCTACTATGTGTAATTGACAAAATGTACTGAAATTGCCAAGAAATTTGGTATGACCGTGGCTGATAAGTTCATCAATGTAATTGTTGTAAAACCGTAAACCCTTTGGATTTATAGGTCCTCTTCCACCTGGAAAGAGAACAAACGCGGCATCAAAGAGGGTGGAAATAAAAGGAAATAATATGAGGTGTTTTCATGTAGTATCAAGGGGCTAAACCTACCAGGTATAAGTCTAGACCATGAAATAGAGAACCTGTAGGCTTCTAAGCCGGTGTCAACCATGAGTTGGACATCTTCCTGCAACGGAAATTTGATGAACTCAAACTGCCTTTCTTTAGGACAAACCTGATTGAATTTAAGTGCCACCAACTTTTTACAAGACGTAGAAAAGGATGAACCATTTCTTGAAGACCATAAACTAAATATAACAGACACTTAGTGGTACGCCAAACCTAAGATTATGCTATTTCTTTAGGAAAAAACTGATTGAATTTAACTGCTACCAACTTTTTACAAGACGTAGAAAAGATTGAACCATTTCTTGAAGACCATAAACTAAAATAACAGACACTTAGCGGTACGCCAAACCTAAGATTATGCTATCGTGTGAAGGAGCTTAACTATGTAAGATCAATTTTAAGAAGCTTAAACAAATACTTCAAGAGTAAGGCTTAAAGAGCTAGAGACTTAGTTAAATCTTTCTCTGTCATGTTGTTAAGAGAATTGGACGATAAGAACTTGTACTCATTCTACATACGTTCCAGTTGTAAAATACAATAACCAAGAAGTTCAATTGAATCTGAATCCTAAGCATGGAACTGAATAGTCCTTTCAGTTGCTTTTCAAGGTAATAATGTTCCATATTCTACATCTATAATTGCTTGTTATACTTGTCCGTTTTCTGTCGGATATCAATCAAACTTCTATGCCAACTATCCTCTCTTGTATGTAGTGATAGTACCAAACAATTTGTTATATATGTTACTTTGTAACAGTCAGTGGGGGATAAAAGAATCAGATTGAAACAGAGTCATTGTATCCACCTTGTATTTGTGATACAGATCACATGCTATGTCTCCATTGGCTCCACCGGAAAAACCTGGAAGCAAAAACTTGATATATCATCAGCCAATCTGCATTAATGTAACTCATAGCCAGGGGCGGATTTACGCTTATCGAAGCGGTGTCACGCGACACCGCTTCGTCGGAAAATTTTACTAAATATATGTATTTATGCTATACGGAAACAGATAAGTAGGAAAAAATGACACCGCTTAACATAAATTGTGTCTTGGTGTGTGGTAATGTGCTTGATTTTTCTTCAAGAGGTCAAAGGTTCAAACCTCAACTAGCACATTTTTCTTTTGCCAACTAAGGTTATTTCTTGTCAAAAGAATGATAATCAAAGTTATATTTCAATTCTATTATAAATTTCGACACCGCTTATAAAAATTTCTGCATACGCCCCTGCTCATAGCATGTATTTCCTAATAAAGAGATTTTAAATTTCTAAAAGAAAGAAATGTTCCACTTATAAATGATAGCCCAAATTGTATATCCACCTGTTCAAATGTACAACATTCAGTAGTAGTATACCAATTTTCTGCATCATTTGTGCGTCACCGAACAACTTCAGTTTAGCGAGAAGCAACTGATTTAAAACAAATGAGCGAAATTCTAAAATTAGGTAAGAAAATAAAAAGAGGATGTGTTGGCTTTGTAACACATTCAACTTCTCATACATGGAATAGACAAGACTTATTGAGGTTAAGAGATGAAATTTCTCACAAGGCCATTTGTTATGATTATACTTTTATTATTGATGAGTAAAATGGGCTTAAAATCTCAATTTTCTTTAACTTGTTCTCTGGTTACTGCACTACCATAGATGAAAGAAAAAAAGACATTTCAGTCAGGCAATTGTAAAAGAATGTAACAAAGTCTCCGGCATAGCGTGGTAAAGTATCAACTATGTAAAACTCACGAGTCACGATGGAAGGGGCTGATGAGTGCGGATTTAGGAGAATGACTAACAGGCTTCTAGGTGGCAAGCTTCAGAAGAAAGGGTTCATATGACACTTAAGGCAAATATCACATTGGAAATGAAGAAGAAAATGAAGTAGTATATATAACAGTACAAGTTCACATAGTATCTTATGCTTTTAGGCTCCATATGACATAGCTCAGGTGACAAATCCAAAGAGGTCAGTCGCACCAAAACGGACAATACATACCATGATTTGGGCTATAAGACAAACTATCACTCAATTTCACGATTAATGGGACTATAAAGAGGTCAAGGATGCAAAGAGAATAAAGAAACAGAATTGGATTGAATTTAAGAATACAGACCAGCATGAGCAAAAGTGTCCCAAATGCTAGGTGTCCTTCCATCTTCAGATGCTGCCCCTTCTACCTTTTTTCATATACAACCAATCAAAGAGTAAACAATTACTATTCCATCAATTACAAACTGATTATTAAAAAAAAAAACTTTTAACTGACTTGATAGGCAGAAGTTCCAGCACCAAAAACAAAGCCAGGAGGGAAGTCAGCTCGGGTATAATGGTCTGTACCAAAGACTATCACCAATAAACATTGGATTGAAACAAGCAGCAGCAGAAAATAGAAGTTGGATTGCAGATTTCGGAGGATCATTCTTAATGGGTGGCTATTTTTAACTACTCTTACCCACATATACCCTCAAGACTTATTGTATTTCTTGACCCATATATTTGTAAGTTCGAGTAAACTCTGAAGACAACAATGGAAAGAATCTTTATCACTTTTCGGGTATAGCCGATAGTTACAAAGAGAGGGGACAAACAAGAAGCGTATGATAGGGACATTCTCCAGCAAGAGAGAGTTTAAAAAACGAATTTGAAGTGCTAGGCATCGCAAATTTTGAGAAAACTGTTCTGAGGAAATGATCAAAATGGTCCTTAATGTATAGGGGTCGGACTATTTTGGTCCTTACTATATACCCCTTAACTGATATGATCCTTCATATATGTAAAATGTGATCAGTTTATAGCCTGTTTGGCCAAGCTTCTAAAATCAACTTATTTTGAGAAGTGTTTTTCTCAAAAGTACTTTTTAAAAAAGTATTTTTAATGAGAAGTAGTTTGTGTTTGACTAATTAATTTGAAAAATACTTTTGAGCAGTAATTAGTGTTTGCCGAGCTTTTGAAAACTGCTTCTAAGTGTATTTTTCTCAAAAGTGCTTCTCAGAGAAGTGCTTTTGGAGAGAAGCTACTTTTTTCTGCTTCTCCAAAATTGCTTCTGATTCTCCTCAAAAATACTTTTTTTTCCTTCCAAAAGCTTGGCCAAACACCTCAATTTTTGGCCAAAAACACACTTTTGGCCAAAAAAAAAAGCTTGGCTAAACAGGCTATTAGTCGTAAACCTAAAAACTAACGGCTTTCACTCAAAAAATCTTTAAAATTAATAGAAAATATCAGGTGCATAACTGCCACCTTATATACGGTAAAAATCGGGCATGTCCTGGAACGAGGCAGGCCACGATTCGACCCTATGTTATATCGGACCGTTGTGTAAAGTTAAATTGCCGAGTTCGAGACCCAGAGACCAATCGAGATCGAGGTCGGCCAATATTGAAGCCATGCAAGATAGAGATCGAGCAAGATCGAGGGAAGTTTACCGAGCCAAATAACAAAAACCAAAATATTCTTAATTGGGCGAGGATTACGGCGAAAATCTTGACACGTATCAAGAAGAGGACGATTAATTAGTTAATCATGGAATTTCTTACTGTATTTTGAATTGTATCAGAGGTATGACTCTCCTACTATATAAATGGGGTCTGATCATTTGTAAAAGACATCATATTTACTCTATACAAAGCAATATACTACCTTTCTCTTAAGTTTTCAATACTCTGTTGCTCTTTTCATATTTTCCGGTAGAATACTCGTTTGGTTCGAGGGCGATCTAGCTCGAGGGCCAAAGCAACACATTTATTTTGGTATGCTTTTATTCCTATTTGCAGTCAATTTCAATATCAATTTAAATATTTTCTCAGTTTGTGCCAAGTCAAATCACGTGTCCTTAAAACCACGTATAAATTCAATTGTTATCCATTTTTAGGGTAAACAGTTTGGCGCCCACCGTGGGGCTAAGGATAATAGTGATTGCCCCGTACTAACTTTTGTAATGCACACTATTTTATAATTGTTCTTGTGAGTATCTTTGATTCCAAGATCAGCATGTCAAACTCTCAAGCAGTACCCATACACACATACAATGGCCTTGGTCTCTTTGGCGAGAACGACAACATAACCTCCCCAGGAAATGGAGTGCCTCCGGTTGACCTCGATGGAGCCCCGACCATAGACCCAATCGTTGCTCGTTCCCATGTTGCCATTAATGGGAATTTGGCCGTTGATCCTGAAAGTAGCGTCCGCAGAGACGTTCGACCAGCCGATCAAAACGCATAGGGCGGTGAAGAAGGCAGGATCAACCTTCGAGTGATATTTGAAATGTTGCATACTCAACAAGTTGCAATATCACAACTCCAAAACCAGAACCAAGCACCAAGCAGGATCGAACCCTAGCCATCACATAAGGTTGTTCGTAGGGCCAAATCGGTGCCAAAGAGATCGAATGGAGGTAAATCATGGACTGATCCCGCAATCATGAAGATGCTCAAGGAACTAACAAAGCGAGTTGAATTAGGCGAGAAGAAAATTGAAGCATATGACAAAAAGGTGGAAACCTATAATTCCAGTGTTGATCAAATTCTAGGGCACCACCGATTTTGATGGGTTTGGATTCGAAGAAGTTCGTACAAAAAACTCCCCCCCCCCTCCCGAGCGCGTCCCCTAAACCAATTCCCAAGAAGTTCCACATGCCAAAAATTCCCAAGTATAATGGAACAACAGATCCTAACGAGAATGTCACTTCTTACATATGCGCAATTAAAGGGAACGACTTAGAGGACGACGAGATCAAGTTTGTATTATTGAAGAAGTTCGGGGAGACCCTGTCGAAGGGAGCGATGATATGGTACCATAACTTGCCACCCAACTCCATTGATTCTTTTGATATGCTTGCAGACTCCTTCATTAAAGCACACGCCGGGACTATAAAGGTCAAGACTAGGAAACCGGACCTCTTCAAGGTAAGGCAGAAAGATAATGAGATGCTCAGAGAGTTCGTGTCTCGGTTCCAAACATAACGTATGGATCTACCACCGGTCGCCGATGATTGGGCCGTCCAGGCCTTCACCTAAGGACTAAACGTACGAAGCTCGGTGGCTTCACAACAGCTAAAGCAGAACTTGACCGAATACCTAACTGTTACCTAGGCCGATGTGCATAATCAATACCAATAAAAAATTAGGGTCGAAGACGATCAGCTGAGGTCCACTTTCGGTTCCGTTTATCCTATTAGGTCCGTCGACAGAATCAAAAGGGGCATCCATCGAGAATCACGCTCGATTAGGGATTGTTACCGGACATACAATAGAGTTCGGAGAAGCAACAAGCCTGGGCGCAACCCTATTCGAGGTGAACAAAGAAATGATCGAGGTCAGAGCTCTCGGGGGATATTGAGCAAGAATGGTTCCGATAGGGACGTGGGGCCCAAAGAAGCATCGCAACTATTAGAATATAACTTCAACGTTGATGCATCTGCCATCGTATCAGCCATCAGACATATTAAAGATACTAGATGGCCTTGACCGCTGCAGACCGATCCAACCTAGAGAAATCCCAATCAGATGTGCAAGTATCATAGCACCCATGACCATGGAACAGAAGATTGCAGGCAACTAAGGGAGGAAGTATCTCGGTTGTTCAATGAGGGGCACCTTCAAGAGTTCTTAAACGATCGGGCCAAAAATCACTTCAAAAATAGGGATTCAAACAGACTAAACGAGCAAGAAGAGGCACTACATGTGATTCACATGATTGTTGGAGGGGTCGATATTCCTTAAGGACCAGTATTAAAGCGCGCCAAGGTGTCGATCACAAGGGAGACGAGAACTCGAGATTACGTACCGGAAGGAACCTTGTCTTTCAATGACGAGGATGCATAAGGGATCGTGCAACCCCAAAACAACGTACTGACGCACTGGTAATATATGTACTTATGAATAAGACTCAAGTTAAACGTGTTTTAATTGATCTAGGTAGCTCAGCCAACATTATTCGATCAAGGGTCACAGAACAGCTCGGCCTGCGGGATTATGTTGTGCCCGCAGCCTGAGTGCTAAACGACTTCAACATGGCGCGTGAAACCACCAAAAGCGACATAACTTTGCCTATGAACGTGGCTGGGACCATGCAAGAGATAAATTTCCATGTGATCGAGGGCGATATGAGGTACAATGCCCTATTCGGGAGGCCATGGATCCACAACATGAGAGCGGTGCCATCGACCCTTCACTAGGTTCTAAAATTCCCAATGGAAGAAGGAGTCAACACAGTCTACGGAGAGCAATCCTCCACCAAGGAAATGTTTGTCGTCGACGAAGTAATACCGATATCGGCACTCTCATCGATGAAGGGGTCAAATTCGAAGGGAAACGGGAAGTAAAATAGCAACTACGGACACCAACCTCGCCCCAATCAGGGACGTAGGGGACTGACGAGGATGATGACTATGGGTTTCCTCGATCTTTCATAGTCCCCGATGATTTTGATACTACCAAGTTAACGGTCAAAGAGCTGGAACAAATCATACTGGTCAAAAACCAGCCCGAATGAAAGGTATACCTGGGCACAGGGCTAGCCCCCGAGCTTAGGGGAAAATTTATTCAATTCCTTAAAACTAACATGGATTGCTTTGCTTAGTCCCATATCAATATGACAGGGATTCCACCGAAAATCACCACCTATAAAATAATCCTTGGCCCGAAGTTCCACCCAGTGAAGCCCCAAAAATGACCCCAATCTGAGTTTGAAGCACCTTCATCAAAGATGAGGTAACCAAGCTTCTCAAAATAGGGTCCATCCAAAGAGTAAAATATCCCGAATGGTTAGCAAACGTATTGTAGTCCCTAAGAAGAGGAACAAACTTAGAATATATTACAAACACCTAAATAAAGCATGCCCCAAATATTCTTTTCCTTTGCCTAATATCATGATCGATGCCAAGGCTGGCCATAAGATCCTTAGTTTTCTCGATGCCTATTCCGTGTACAACCAAATATATGAACCCAGAAGACCAAGAAAAGACCTCGTTCATCACTAAGCATGGGGCTTACTTTTATAATGTAATGTCGTTCTGATTAAAAAAATGCCGGTGGAACTTATTAGCGCCTAGTAAGCCGAATGTTCGAAGAACAAATAGGGAAAATGCACATTTGAGGTCGGCTCTAGCAAATTTCTTAGCTTCATGGTATCCAATCGAGGAGTCGAGATCAACCCCGACAAAATCAAAGCAATCAAGGACATCACGGTAGTAGACAATGTAAAGGCGGTACAGAGGTTAACGGGGCGCATAGCCGCTCTTGGGTGATTCATCTCGAGGTCTTTCGATACGAGCCATCGATTCTTTTCATTGCTGAAGAAAAAGAATAACTTCATATGGACCCCGGAATGCCAACGGGCCTTGGAGGATCTTAAATGGTAGTTATCGAACCCGCCGCTGCTTCACACACCGAGGGCAGATGAACAACTTTACTTATATTTGGCAGTATCGGAGATAGTGGCAAGTGGAGTCCTGGTCCAAGAAGAACAAGGTACGCAATTCCCTATCTATTATGTTAGTCAGACCTTAGGTGAGGCCGAAACTAGATATCCTCATTTAGAAAAATTAGCGCTCGCTTTGATAAGCGCATCTAAGAAGCTAAAACTATTCTTTCAATGTAATCAGATATGTGTTGTAACGACTTATCCTCTTCGAAATATTTTGCATCAACCCAAACTTTCGGGACGATTGGCCAAATGGGCCGTAGAAATCAACGAGTACGATATTGAGTATCGACCCCGAACAGCTATCAAGTCTCCGATCTTGGCAGACTTTGTGGATGACTTCACACCTACCCTAGTACCCGAGGTCAAAAGAGAACTATTAGTCAACTCGAGTACATCTTCAAGAATCTGGAACACTCTTTACGGACGATAGTGCTTTGAACGTAAAAGGGTTCGGAATCAGCATCGTGTTAAAACCACCCACAGGTAATGTGGTTAGACAATCTATTAGAACTGTAAAATTAACTAACAATGAGGTCGAATATGAGGCCATGATTGTAGGTCTCGAACTAGCCAAAGGCTTGGAAGCGAAAATGATAGAAGCCCAATGTGACTCCATCCTCATTGTAAATCAGGTTAACAGAACCTTTAAAGTCCGAGAATAATGAATGCAAAGATACCTGGACAATCTACAAGTAACTCTACACTAATTCAAGGAATGGACTTTGCAACATGTCCCTCGAGATCAGAACAGCGAAGCCAATGCCCTCAAAAACCTAGGGTCATCGATCGAAGACAGCAAACTCAATTCAGGGGCTGTCGTGCAACTCATGAGGTCAGTGGTCAAGGAAGTCCATGCCGAGGTAAACTCCACAAGTTTGACCTGGGATTGGAGAAACAAATACATAGAGTATTTGAAGAATGGAAAGCTTCCCTCGAAGTCAAAAGAATCGAGAATCATGCGCACAAAGGCAATACGATTCACCTTGTTCGAAGGCAGGACCTTGTTCAGAAGGTGTTCGTGGTCCATTAGCAATATGTTTGGGACCAGGAGATACCGAATATGTTCTAAGAGAAGTTCACGAGAGCACTTGCGGAAATTATTCCGGAGCCGAATCATTTGTCCAAAAAGTAATCAGAGTTGGATATTACTAGGTCGACATGGAAAAAGATGAGAAAGATTTTGTTCGAAAATGTGACAAGTGCCAAAGGTATACCGATGATTCATCAAACCATGGAGCTGCTCCATTCGGTCTTGTCCCCATGGCCGTTCATGAAGTGGGGAATGGACATCGTTGCCCCTCTTCCATAGGCCCCAAGTAAAGCTCAATTTATTTTGTTTATGACTGATTGTTTCTCTAATTGGGTTGAAGCACAGGCTTTCGAGAAAGTCAGGAGAAGGAAGTCATCGACTTCATTTGGGATCACATCATATGTTGATTCAGGATACCTTTCGAAATTGTATACGATAATGGAAAGCTGTTCATTAGCAGCAACGTGACTAAATTTATCGAGGATCACAAGATCGAAATAATCCTATCAACACCTTATCATCCCAGTGGAAATGGACAGGCCGAATTGACAAACAAAACCATCACCCAGAACCTTAAGAAGAGGCTAACCGACGTAAAGGGGAAGTGGAAGGAAATTCTACCCCAGGTTCTTTGGGCATATCGTACAATGTCAAAGTCAAGTACCGAGGCTACCCCATTCTCATTGGTTCATGGTGCTGAAGCTCTAATACTAGTTGAGGTCAGAGAACTATACATTTGGTTTCGATATGCGATAGAAGAGTCAAATAACGAGGCTATAAATACGAGCCTAGAATTATTAGATGAAATACGTGAATCCATCCTCGTCCGATTGGCCGCCCAAAAACAATAGATCGAGAGATACTACAATCGAAGAGCCAATATTCGATATTTCGGCATCGGGGACTTGGTACTAAGTAAAGTGACCCTCACCCGAAATCCGAATGAATGGAAATTGGGCCTGAACTGAGAAGGACCATACTAGATCCTCGAAGTCACCGAAAAGGGATCCTACAAGCTCGGAATGATGAATGGGGAACAACTACCAAACAATTGGTACGTATCTCACCTAAAACGATATTGCTGCTAAGGTACGACCCTTTTCTATTTCCTTTTGTTTTAAGCTAACACTTACAGGTGGTCAACAAGAGACATCGATGATGAAGTATTTAGGTCTGAAAACATGTGTAGCACTCTTTTTTCCTTCGACCGATTTTGTCTCAAATGGGTTTTTCGTCAAGGTTTTTAATGAGGCAACAATGGATCATGCTAACTTAGAGCCAAAGGCCGATTACGAATCGATATAAAACTATTTTTACCGTATTCGAGATTTCTCTATAATCAACCTTGAATATAGGGGGGATTGACCTAAGATATCCAATTGTTCTAGCAAGGAAATTATTTAAAAATAGAAGGGTCTCGATAGGTAGGATTTATTGTAAGGACCAAACGGTTAAAACAAACCGTGCCCACGTAGATTGCTCAAGATCTGACATAAAACATGTACGCATGTATGACTATTTTTTACAAGAATAAAGAGAAGTACTTTCCTTGCAACTATCTTACATCTCGGAAAAACTTCCATTTTACATTCCGATACTTTCAATCTTTTTAGGCTCAATGGCCGATTATAATAAAGATTCGGACGGTCACTCCCTCGCTCGAGGACTGTCATTCAAAAACCAACGTCGAAACAAATCCAGCTATCAAAATATCAGGGATATAAGACCTATCAGGCAACCCCTGAATTTTATAGGCCATGGCCACACCCACTCGGGGAGTGCTATGATTAAGGAAGCTCACCGAGCTACCCCGAACTAAAAGGCTACGGCCAATTTAACGTGGTTCAGAGACGTCCGAAATCCGTAACAAAAATAGGCCTTCGATAAAAGGAAAAAAAATCTTTCACAACCGGTTCTAAAGGCTACCCTTGGCAAAATCTGAAACTTAAGATATTTTCGAGAGAAAACTTCAATAACTTCAAATCTCAATAACGCCTTAACCAAGAAAGGCAATAAAGCCATGGTTTTGTTCTAACCCTCGAACACAACCTTATTATTTCATGCTAAGGCATTTCAACCTTTTGTAAATATGAATGATAAAGCAAAAGAAAAAAATTTGAAAGCCGAAAAGGGTAGAAAGACTTATATGTATATAAACAGTTTTTTTGCAAAGACCAGATCAGCTAAACACAAAAGTCACAATGGCCAATGGCCTCGAAAAAGACACAAAAGAAAGCAGAAATAGAAAGACCTAAGGACTACTTATACTTCGAATTTGAGAGATCATTCTCACTCGACTAGAAAGCCTAAGGGCTACCTTATTTCGACTTCGAGCAAGTCCTCACTCGATCATAAAGCCTAAGGGCTACTTTACATCGAGTTCGAGGAAATACTCACTCAGGGACTATTTACCATCTGAACCTTGGACCTTCGAGTACACATCGTAATTTTATGACAACATCATAATTTTATACTAAGGCGTTCTAACCTTTTTATATTCAGAAGACATGGAAGGAATGAAGTTTTTATATTCATCAAAAACTTTTTACAAGGGCAACACTGCCCGATGGAATTCTTTACAAAGGCCGAAGCGGCCTCAACAGAAATTCAAAAAACTATTTAAAAGCCTAAGTGGCCTGGTCATTTTCGGGAGAGGCATCTCCGCCCTCGGGGTTTTCTCCACTTTCGGGTTCACTCAAGCTTCCAGATTCGTCATCATCATTTAGGTAGGCTAATTTCCTAGCTTTAGCTTCAGCTTCGAGCTCGTTAGCGTTCTCGATCTCGGTTGTGAGGTCAAAGCCCCGAGCATGGATTTCCTCAACTCCCTTCGAGATTGACATTTGGCATGCTCGGCGACCCCCTCTGCTCAAACCTGAGCAACCTCAACGGCTTCCTTTGCTCGAACCTGAGAGGTTTCGGCATCAGCTAGGTAAATAGCCACCACTGCATCAGCATCAGCCTTGGCTGCCTAAACTTCAGATTTGGCCGCTTCAAGCTCTGCGACTAGGTTCTCCCGAGCAAAAACTGCTGAACCCAATTGAGACTGGATCTCCTCAATTTTCTTGGCCTGCACCAAGATTTCCTCTTTTATACCTCGGAGCTGGTTTTCAGTCGAGGCTAGTTGGGCCCGAGCAGTCTCCTTTTCTAAGGCCAGGCGATCCATTTTCATTTTATATCCTTCGACCTCAGTTTTTAATGCGTCTGCTTCTTCACGAAGTTTCCTGATCACGTCAAGCTTTTGTTAGACCTGCGGGTTTGAACCAATAGCTACCACGCCCCAATTGCCATCACTAACTTCAAATATTCTTCTTACTTGCTCGACCAGTTTGGCGTGTTCTTTTGAGCCATATCTAACTCAGCATGGAGGCCTTTAGCTTTTCCTTCTCTTTGCTCACTGAGAAGTTTGAAGGCATCCTTTTCCTCAGTAAGCCCTCGAATCTCGATCTCATGCCGGCTCAGCTCTCCTCAGGCTTAGAGGAAAGCCTCATGATGAAGCACCGAAGCCTATAAACATAAAAAAAGGAGTTATGTAAAGAAGAGAAAAGTCTAGGTATAAAATTTGACATCGATAAGGAAATATAGGATTACCAGGTTTAAATCGTGTTGGGCTTCGTTGAAAAGACAGGGTGTTTCCACCTGGTCCATCTTGGCTTGGTATTCTTCGGTGACCAAGCATCAAAGATAGCTAGCTACCCCTACGGGGGTAGAAATAACTCGAGCATCCTTTGGGACCGAGATGATTATTGATGCTTACGCCTGAGATCGACTTTGGGGGTCAAGAACTGATAGGTCAGTTTAAAGCCCGAGGAAGCCTCATTCGAGCTCTTCCTCAGTACCTCCAAGTCACCCAGATCGGTGACATCTTCCACTCTGACAAAATAGCCACGAAAAGGGTCTTCTGCCCCATAGACCCCTTCATCGTGGCAAGTCTCCATGGCCTGCACATCCTTGATCGTCGAATCAGAGAACGAAGGGGAATCTCCAATCTCTATTGTCCCACGTAAATCTTTTGGGGCGCCACCTTTATCTCGGGGGGCCTCGAACATAATTTTTACCCCAGCATCGATCGCCTCCTCGATAGCCTTCTCACCTCGAGGTAAAGCATCTTCAGGTCTTTCTAGATCGAGGACTTCAACCGAGGCTTCCCCCTCAATCTCATCAAGTCGAGGCAGAGCAGTGTAAGCTCTCATCGGCTCAGTAGTTCCTCGAATCTCGGTGCCAGATCGCACACGGGCCACCATCCCGGAGTCTTCTTCTTTTGCGTCATCCCTTAGCCGTTGAACTGACTCCAAAGTTAGAGCAATGATGATCCCCTTGGTTTTACGGGCTTGCCTCTTTTAGGGATTATTTTCATCCAATTTCGTGGAACACGGAGCCCCTCTCCTCTCTCTCTTTGTTTTCCTTCGGAATGGATGGATGGGGAAGGATTTTTTCATCACCAGATAGTGGACTCATCATCACATCCTTCCCCAGACCTACAAAAGAAGAGAAATGAGTAAGCTCGGGGAGATATTCAAATAATGGTCAAATCATTTAGCCAGGAAGAAAAATTTACCATGACTACTAGCCTCCTATCAACCCTTCTCCAAATCGCACCATGCATGTTTAACATACATCAACTGCAATATTAGGTTCCCGACCCAGTTCTCGAGTCGGGGAATGGCACGCGGCATCCTGGCAACAACTGCATCAAGTAAAACACTGATAAGAAAGGGTGGGAAAAAATGAAGACAATAAACAGAAGTTAAGGACAGAATTGCATTTATGTCTCATATTCCATTTCTCAAGAAATAGCATACACTCGGCCGGGATCAAGTCCAAGGTCTTCACTCGGACAAATCAGCTTATCCATCCCCGGTCTTTGTCCTTATCTATGCTCGAGAAAGGTGCACTAATGGCCCGACGTTGAAGCTTTATTAGTCCTCCTCGATACAGTCGGGGCCTATATAGGCGTATGAGGTGGTCAAGGGTGAAGGGAGGCCCATAGACTTTACTTATGAAGAAATGAAGTGGTATCACTATCCTCTAGAAAGAGGGATGAATCTAACCGAGCATCGCTTCGTATTTCTTGCAGAAATCTATAATAATCTGATCCAAGCGACCCAACGTGAAGGGGTAAGTGTAAACACTTAAGAACCCTTCCACGTGGTTGGTGATTGATTCTTTTGGAGCAAGCACTACCACATGTTTCTTACCCTAGTTACAATCTTTTTTAACCGAGGATAGGGGTTTATAGGTTATCGAGCATATATACCTCGATACCGGTTCGCATCGGCCCGACATCGAGGAAGTTTTTTCAACCTTGAAATCAGAGTCGATGACACACACCCCAGGAAAAAACTCTTCAGGGCATGGCTCCGCCGCCGATTCTTCACCGGCCACCGTGAAGATGGAGCAGTCTCCTTCTGCGGAATAGTTTTTGAGGTCTTAGCCATTTTACTTTTACGAATGAAGAAAAATGGAAACTGAGAAGAAACACTTGGTATTTTGTGATGAAACACCAGAGATCTAAAAATACAAAGCTTTGAGGAAGGCAAAGGATTTAGAATATAAGACTGAAGAAGATTTGAAAATAAATTTTGGGCAAAAGGAGAAAGATATATTTATAGGTTGAAGACGATGGCTCAAAACCGGTATTGGCCGACAACAACTGACAGACATTTAATGCCCGATATCCAAACTAATGGGACGTTTTAGTATCCACTTGCCACTAACGTCATGCTCAGGTTCGTCGCTTACGTCATGACCCATCGAGATGGGATTGGAAAGGATCATATCATTTCTCGTCGCCTTCTCTGCGAGAAACGAAGGGACTATCTGTATATGGTAAAAATCGGGCCTATCCTGGAACGAGGCAGGCCAAGGTTTGACCTATGTTATATCGGACCGCGGTGTAACGTTCCATTGTAGAGCCCGAGATGTAGATACCGATCGGGATCGAGGTCGGCCAAGATTAAAGCCAGGCAGGATAGAGATCGAGCAAGATCTAGGGTAGCTTATCGAGCCAAATAACAAAAACCAAAATATCTGCAATCGGGCGAGAATTACGATGGAAATCTCGACACGTATCAAGAAGAGACCGATTAATTAGCTAATCATGGGATTTCTTAATGTTTTTATATTTTTATTAGAGGTGGGACTCCCCTACTATATGAAAGGGGACTAATCATTTGTAAAAGACATCATATTCACACTATACCAAGCTATACTACCTTTCCCCAAAGCTTTCAATACTCTATTTCTCTGTTCCTAGTTTTTAGTAGAATACTCGTTTGGTTCGACGGCAATCTAGATCGAGGGCCAAAGCTACACGTTTATTTTGGTTTGCTTTTATTCCTATTTGCAGTCAATTTCAATATCAATTTACATATTTTTTCAGTTTGTGCTAAGTCAAATCACATGTCCTTAAAATCACGTATAAATTCAGTTGTTATCCGTTTTTAGGATAAACAAACCTCCAGCGTAATCTTCATTCTCCTCTCAATCGTTAGCAAGAAAAGGCATTCCAACAAAAGCTTATAGTATCAACATCATTGTATTGGTGGAAAAAAGGCATGACACGTGCATCACAGTGAGGTGACAAGTGGCACTTATAATTGTGTCAATAAAAAAGATAGAAAGACACGGATAGAGTACCCATGGTATTTTATCAGAGAAGATGTCGAATCTGACAGGTGGAAAAGAGGAAATAGGCACGAGATGTATGAAGACCATAAGAAGGAAAGATTCATGAATCAATTGTAAATATGGAAGGGGAATTAACTTACGTATGATCCTCTATTATTATCGTGGCCGTTACAAGTAAATTTGGTAACAGGCAATTAATGCCATTAACGAGTCAAAATTAAGTAGGAAAACCATTAAAATTATGTATCCTTATATAAGGACTCATACCTCATTTTGTACGATCATCTAAGTATCTCTAAATATATGCAATCAGTCTTTGTTTTTATTTAATTCAAGATTCCATTCTGCAATTCTAGGGGAAATTAGCAATCAACAATAAGCTTTCATTTATTTACTTATTATTTTAATTATTTATTTTATTTTTGTATTGACAAGAAAGTGGAGAAATTTGGGTTATTAGTAACCCGATTTTCCTTAATATCAGCTTTGACCATAAAAACTATTTTTAGTATAAACAAATTGGTTCCATTGCCATAAATCTGACAATTTGTTCACTTTTTAAATTTCAATTTTTAGCAACAAAACATGTCTACTCCTAACGAAATTGATCGGGTGGGTCAACAAGCGGAACTCCACCACATCACATACCCACAGCTACTCTGCAACATTCATGAAAAAGTTCACCTGAAGGTCTGCTACTCATACTGGTGGGAAACAAGCAGGTGAACAAGCTAACAAGCAGGACACTTTGAAGCGGTTGGTTGCACAATACGTGAACAAAGCACTGCGGGTTTTTGCAAGTAGATTGCCCAACGTTGTGCAAATTCCTCCACCGGTAAATACCACCTTGGAAAATTTGTGTTCAGGGCTTGACAATTTTGGAAATGGAGAAATACGAAATGATCCAGAGATGGAGGATCAGGTACAACGAATAATTCTAATTTACAAAGTATAGCACTAACTTTGCAAAAATAGCCCAAGAAGAAAAATGAGTGTATAGAGCAAATACCTGGTGTGCCTCCAATAATCAAGGGTGTAGATATTGACAAATATATGCATCAGCCCTGGAAGCCAAGTGCAGTACCTTTACCAATTCACAAAAAGTTTAGAATGCCTAATATCTCTAAATATGATGGGACATATGACCCACGAGATCATATTACTGCATTCACCACAGGGTTCAAAGGCAATGATTTAACCAAGAAAGAAATTGAATCAGTCTTGATTAAAAAGTTTGGCAAAACTCTCACGAAAGGAGTGTTAACATGGTACTCCCTTTTACCTGAAAACTCTATCCACTCTTTTGTGAGCTTGCAGATACATTTATAAAGGAACATTTGGGGGCTCAAAAAGTAGAAAAAGGATGGAAGATATCTTCAAAGTTAAACAGGAAAGCACAGAGTTGCTCAGGGAATTCGTGGATAGATTCCAATGCGAGAGGATGATGCTTCCACGAGTACCCGATAACTGGGCAGCTATGGCATTCACAAGTAATTTGAATGAGAAAAGTTTAGAAGCCACGAGAAGGTTGAAAGAGAGTTTTAAGGAGTTTCCTGTAACTACTTGGAACGATGTATTCAATTGATACAACACGAAGCTACGAGTAGAAGAATATACGATTACTCAACTAAGGGTAGAAGAAAGGTTGGGGTCTAGGCATTCAGAAATGGGAAAATGATCTGGTAAGAATAGGTACGAGCCATACATAGGACCTATGAGGTGAGATTCCCAATCTAAACAATAACATGCACGTTTTGATTCAAGATCAGGACAAAAGGAGACGAGTTCCTCTTCCCGGTTCAAGAGGGAATGGGACACACGAGGCAATGTCGGATCCTAGCAAAAGGAATCAATAATTTTTGTGTGAGTTTCATAACGATCATGGCCATAGAACAACAGATTGTAAGCTGTTACAAGAGGAAGTTAAATATCTACTCAAGCAAATCTATCTCGCTGATCTGTTTAGTGAGAAAGGAAAACAATCTTACATGAAAAACAGGCAAGAATCACCAAAGCCCCCGTCTCCAAAAAGAACGGTAAATTTCATAACCAAAGGAGAAGAAGTTAATGGAGTAACAAGTTTGTGAAAAAGACATCAAAGGTTATCGTTACACATGGGAAACAGGTTCGACAAGTTTTAGAAGGAGACAACATAATGTTCGATGATGGAGACGCGAACGTCTTGATAATTCCTCATAATGATGCGCTGGTAATATATTTACTTATACATGATACTAATGTTAAATGAGTTTTGATTGACCCAGATAGATCAGTGAATATCATTCTACTGAGAGTGGTAAATGAGATTCAAGAAAATGATCGAATCATAGTAAAAGTTTGGTCATTGTCTGGGTTCGATAATTCAAGCGTTGTTACGAAAAGAGAAGTCGTATTGGCTACATTTGTAGAGGGTGTCATCAAAGACACTAAATTTCAGGTAGTAGATGCAGACATGGCCTATAAAATAATTTTGGGAAGACTGTGGATTCATTATACAGACATGGTCCCATTAACATTGCATCAATTCATTAAGTTCCCATCACAATGGAAAATCCGACAAATCCAGTGAAATCAACATGCATCACGAGATATCAATTTAGTGGTGGTTGCAAGTGTAGCGACAGAGGACGCATGTGTAAAATAGAAATTAAAGAACTCGGTTGAGGATCATTTAACGCACACCTCAACTGAAAGCCCAAGAGTTTGAGGTGATATAGATTCGAGACCTGATATGATTCAAGAACCAAAGGAAAACGAGAATATTGAAACAACCACAGAGGAGCTTGAAGCTGTTATATTATTTGTCCACTGACCTGACAGAAAAGTATACATCGGAGGAAACTTGAGCCCCAAAATAAAAGGTACGTTAATTGAATTTTTACGTGCTAACACATATTACTTTGCTTGGTCGCATTCAGACATGACACATATACCATCGGAGGTAATGACTAACAAACCGAATGAGGACCTACTACACCCACTTGTCAAACAGAAGAAAAGGAAGCAATGAGCATTTAAAAATTAAGTAATCAAGGATGAGGTACAAAAACTTCTGAAAATTGGTTCAATACGAGAGGTAAAGTACCCTGACTAGTTAGCTAATACTGTCCTGGTTCTAAAGAAAAATTAAAAGTGGCAAGTTTATGTCGACTATATTGATTTAAATAAAGCTTGGCCTAAAGATTTATTTCTTTTACCACATATAGACCAGTTAATTGATTTTACTGCATATCAAGAACTTTTAAGTTTTTTAAATGCCTATTTTGTTTATAATTAGACAAAGATGGATCCTCTAGATGAGTAAAAGACATCGTTTATTACAGATAGGGGGACTTATTGCTACAAAGTCATGCCGTTTGACTTGAAAAATGTTGGAGCGACATACCAGAGGTTGGTAACCAAAATATTTTAAGAACACTTGGGGAAAATCATGAAGATTTATATAGATGATATGTTGGTCAAGTCAACGCAAGCAGGGGACCATTTCCAACACTTGACTGAGACCTTCGACATTCTCCGTAAGTATAACATGAAGTTAAACACGAAACAATGCGCCTTTGGTATCGCTTCAGGTAAATTCTTGGGTTTTCTTGTTTCTAACAGGGATATTGAAGTAAAACCCGTGCATATTAAAGTAATTGAGGAAATACCTGACGTACTTATGAGCATGAAAGAGGTACAAAGATTAATAGGTAGAGTAGCAGCTCTGGGAAGGTTTATATCCAAATCTTCAGAAAAATATTTTATATTCTTTTCAAAATTGAAAAAGAAAAATCAATTTGAATGGACTAACGAATGCCAACAAGCTCTGAAGTATCTAAAGTTATACTTATAAAAACCACCCTTGTTAGCAAAGCCAAGAGACGGGGAAAGATTGCTCATTTACCTTGCCGTGTCAGGAGTGGTGGTAAGCGCGGTACTGGTACGTGAAGACAAAGGTAAGAAATTTCTGATATATTATGTTAGTAAATCCTTATTAGATGCCGATACACAGTACCCACATTTAGAGAAACTTGCATTAGCATTAATTATGGCATCAAGGAAGTTATGACCTTATTTTCAATGTCATCTCATTTCTGTTATAACTGCTTTTCCACTAAGTATGTTACACAAGCAAGAATTGTCAGTAAAATTAGCTAAATGGGCTATAGAACTTAGTGAATTTGATATTATATATCAGTCTAGAACTGCCATAAGTCATAGGTACTAGTGTACTCCATAGCAGATTTTAGCTCGAACCTAATTCCTGAAGCAAAAAAAGAGATATTAGTGTTCACTGGAGCTAATCCAGGGACTTGGACCTTGTTTATTGACGGTTCTTTAAATGTTAAATAAGAAGGTTTAGGAATTGTTTTAGTTTCACCTTAATGAGAATTCATAAGGCAGGCAATAAAGTGTTCCAATTACTAACAATGAGGTAAAGTATAAAGTTGTGATTACAGGTTTGGAGCTTGCGAGGGAGCTTGGTATTGAACAATAATAATCAAAAGTGACTCGCAGCTGGTAGTAAACCAAATGCAAGGAACTTACATAGAAAGAGAAACATGAACGCAGTAATACCTAGAAAAGGTACAGGAATTACTGAGGCAGTTCCAGACTTGGAAAGCTATACAAATTCCTAGAGAGAAAAATGCAGAAGCAGATGCATTGGCGAATCTGGCATCCATGGCTGATGCGTCAAATGCAAAAAATGCAGTTGTGGTACATTGGTTTTATTCAGCCCTCGACCAAACCAAAAATGAGGTAAATTTTAATAACTTAACTTGGGATTGGAGAAACTGTTGATACCCAATTTTTCCCTATGTATTTTTTATATACCCAAAATACTTTCAAAATAATATATATGTGCATATATAAGCACACCTAAGGGGTTTGGCATTTTTAATAATTTTTTAAACCAATTTATGGCCTATTTTTGCACCATAAAATTCAATAATTATTCCCAAAACTTGTCATTTTGGAAAATAATTTATTTTATTCTCATATCTACATTAAAATATAGTTAACATGATTTTTTACATATTTTTACAAATTGTTTTGGTATTTTAAAACTAAATTGCATGTAATTGCAATACTAGACTCTTTAAGATTTAATAGCATTTTTTATAAATACAAATTAATCCCAATATTTTTAAATTAATATTTATATATTATTTATTGACTCAGTACATTTAATTTGTTTTTAAAATCATTTTTATTATTTTTATAAATATAAAACGGGAAAACTAGCTATTTCAATTGTAGCCTCAATTCATTTCAATTTTAACCACATTCCCATTTCAATTTCAGCCAATTTCAAACCCAAATTGGACTAGCCCAATTCCAACCCCTGACCCAATTACCTAAACCCGCCCGGTATCTTTTTAAATCCAGGCCGTTGATCCTTTTGATCAACGGCCACAAATCATTCTTTCCTTTTTAATTATACACGACCTAACCCTAACCCTCATTCCCTCTTCGACTGCCACCCTCAAACTCTCTCTCTCTCTCTCTCTCAAACGCTCTCAAATACTCGAAAAGCCCTAATCGTTTCCTTCGTCTTCTCCGACCAATCTCACCAGAGCCCATCGCTTCTCAGGCCATGGATGCCCTGTTCTCACTCTCCTTCACTCCTAAGTCATGTTTGTTGAAGATTTCGAGGTTCGACCTTGATGGTGTTCGAGCAGATCCTCCACAGATCTGAGGTTCTATGGCCTCTCCGGCCCCGTTATGACATATTCGAGCCTTAAGAGCCTAGCTATGGCTCAGATCGACTCCAGACCAGATCTCTTCCAAGCCTTCTCGTTTCTAGGGTTTCTGAGAAGCCCTAAAGCCATTCAAGGTTTTTCTGTTTATTTTCCCTTAGATCTATGCTATATCTGTGCTATATTCGATGTTTCAGGGGGTTTCCCAATTTTTCTTTTGAAATTATTCGATTTTCAAAACTAGGGTTTCTAGAAAAACTTTATGATTCTTCTTCTCTTTTCTTTATGTGTGTTTCATCTGTGTTTATCTCATGTGTTTCTTCTCTACTACGCATGAACTTGATTTTTCTGTTCCTTTTTTTTTTTATACTTTATATTTTCCTCTGCCTTTAGACTAAACTCGCATGACCGTCTCTGCCATATTTTCTTACATGATTTCTATTGTATATGTTTCCTACTGTTCTCTATGTTTATTTTCGCGCAAGTCACTGAAAGAGACCTCTGAGTCCATTTCAATGGCTCACCTCCTCCTCTTTGTTAGAGACCCTAGGATTTAGGGTTTTTGACAAGTTTGAGCTGGTGTTCGGACTAGGGTTCTATGTTAGAACCCTAGGGTTCTATCTTGAATCATTTAGAGTCTATGAATTGGACTCGACATTTTGTTATAATCCTGGATTTTTTATATACAATGTTCTCTTATTTGTGCATGTCTGTATGCTTTTTATATGACAAATTCTCCTCTTTCAAAAGGCCTTTGGCCAGCCTGTGATTGATTCCGAGTCCCTTTTCAAAAGGGTTTGATTGATTGTTGATGATTTTCTTTAAATTAAGTTTCTCTTCACCTTTCCTTGCTGGATTCATTCGAGCTAAGACTCAAGCCCTAATTTTACTAACTGCTAATTGATTGCCTTTCCTTATTTGGTCCAAACCGTGTACTATCGAACTATTTCCCTTAAATAATGTCCTGTGTATTTGCCCCTATTACGCTACTCTGGAAAAGGTTTTCAAATTATTCCCCTTCCTTATTTATCATGCCCGTTTGAAATCAATCCCTTGGCTGAAGGGAAATCTTTGTGATTGATTTTCAAATTATTTCTTACCTTCTTCTTACCTGCTTTCTGCACTATAAAAGGGGCTACCCCTTTACACTTTCAAAAAAAAAAAAATAGCTTCTCTGCACTAAACAGGCTTACACTCACAATTCATTACTTTCACACATGCTTACACAACTGTTTTCTGCATTCGAAAATACAATTCTTCTGCACTGAACTCTCTCACAAGCAAATTGCTTCTCTTACTGATAGCATCAAGCACTCTGTTCTCTACTCTCCTTCTACCTTCTGAGAAATTCTTGAGTTCTCTTGAACTCTCAAGTGTTCTGCTGCAAACTTGAAGTCTGCTCCTGCTGATTTCTACTGTTTGTTTACTCTGTTGTTCTGCTGTTTTCATTATTTTGCAACTGGTATGTTCTAGTTAAATAATACCCTCTTCACTATGTGTTTACCTCTTGGTCTGCTATGCTTTCCTTCACCATGTGTTTATTTCCTAGTCTTTTATGCTTTCTTTCCTTATGTTTCTGCCAAGTAATATGCTTATGTGAACTCCCATTCCCTTTACCCTTTTTTGTGTGAGTTTTAGTTCAAGACGTAGCAGCACTTCACATTGCTGTCTATGACTCTGAACTAGGTCCCTTTGAACCTCTAACTCAATCAGTTCCTACTTCCCTTCTCCCTCTTATGTGTTTGAGCCTGGACATGAGTCTGATGGTGTCCTAATCACCATTCAGACTCAGGTCTGACCCTCAAGGGTCTGCTCCTAACTTGTTTGACCAAGCAAATGGTCAGGGGTGTGTCAGTCTGCACCTATGGCTGGGTACGACCACCATTTGTTATGGTTCCCCAATCACTTTACACTTACTCCTAGATCTAAGTTTCGGCCCTCTCTTGCAAGCCATGCTTTGGGACCTTGAGCTCCCTCTGAACTCGGATGCTTGAGGGCTGGCTATTGCACACTATACTATTCTAATTCTAATGGTATCCTGAGTGTAAGCAATGCCGGGAATCCTTGAGATTCCTTGGAACTTTGAAACACTTTGGGTAAGAGAAGGCTTTGGAAATCTGGGTTCCGGAAGTTGGTTAATTTTTATGTATTTTATATTTTCTTTCCCCTTTTCTGGTTCTGTAATAATTTGTATAAAAGAACTTGGGGAATTAGTGAAAGGGTGTGGGAGGGGTTTTACTTTCTTGCATCAATAAAGGGTAGATATCATGCCTTTAGGACTTTAATTTTCCTACTAGAAATCCTGCCTATAGGGTTTAACGTTTAATTACGCTACAAGTCACCTAGGTACCATGCCTATAAGGTTTAATGTTTAATCATATTCCACACAATTAGAAATCTTGCCTATAGGACTTTAATGTTCATCTAAATCAATGCATATAGAAATCATGTCTTTAGGACTGCATATTCATTAGGCAAGCTATAGGGCTAATCAAACAATCATCTTTTCATCAATTCAATAAAAAGTCTAAAAATCGAATGTAGATATCATGCCTATAGGATCTTATATCAAACGCGATTAATTCGTTTTAAGAAATAGGAGTCTGTTAACTGGTCCTTAAACGTCTTAATTCAGTAACGTTTTCAAAAGCCTCCATCTTTTAATAAACCCTTTGGACCAGTATACTTTTAAGTTCTTCAAATCTGCATCTTTTTTTTTGAAACAGTTTCTCTCTTAATGTTCTGCCTAAACATTTTCCTACTAAACTTTGGTTTTCCTGAACTCATCTTTTAAATATAGTTCTACAGTTTGTTCTTTTTCTTAAAAATTCTACCTTTTTCTCTAAAATTCTTTACAATTATTTCTATGTTCAGGCAGTCTGCCTACCTTTCTTTAACACTCATTTTTAACTTGCTCCAATCTATACTTCCTTTTCAAAACTCTTCTGCAATTACTTTTTTCTGAAACCAGTATTTTCTGAATCACTCGCTTAAAATACCTTAACTTCCGACAATTGGATCCGAGTTGCCTAATGCGGACTTTCTATGTAAATACATGTGTTAAACCAGTCCGTTTTCGTTGTTTAAGCTAAAGACCAAATCAGTATATGCATTGTAAACATGTGATTTTTGACCTTCCCCGAGAATTTTTACATTTTTAGCATAAATATTTAGTTTAGGCCTAATATAGCTATTTTAGCTAGTTTTGACCATTTTACTTTATTTTCACCAAAAAATGAAAATTAAAAAAAATGATATATAAATTTTAGTTTATGTATTTTTATAAACTTGAAAAATACAAAAATATCACCTTATCCTTATATAATTTCGAAAATTATAAAAATAGTTTTATTAACATTTTGTAGTTACTTTAATCTTGAAAAAATATAAAAAATAGTTTTGTTTTAATTGTGAGTCTTATAGTTATTTTGCTTACGTAAGATTAATTAAATAACATCGTGTTCTTATTCTCTGTTCCGGGCAAAGAATAATATTCGGGTTTAAACTACCCGGTTTTAGGCTTAATTTTCGGACTTAGCCTATAATAATCCGAGTCCACCACACGTGGGGGACACACGTGGGGAACACGGATAGAACACGAGGAGATGGGTCAGATTTTGGGGTCTCACGTTTTGAAAAGATAACCCACGTGAGACCCATGACATGTTGACTACATTACACCAAATATATACACACCCATTCAGACGGACCAGTGGGGAAAAAAAAGAAGAGGAGATTCACGTTTTTGGAAAAAAGGTTTTTGGACAAAACGTGAAAAGGCCACCGTTTGCTTCATCTTCCCAAAAGATGAAAACCAAACAAAACCCTAAACCATAACCAACCCTACCAGCCATCTCCGTTCACCTTCGTCCTCATCGTCGACCTCCAGTAACATCCCCATCGCACAGCCACCACCACCCCCAACCAGCACCCAAAACGACTTCCCCATCGAACACCGGTCAGCTCCTTCATCGCACGCAAAACAACTATCCAGAAACAACCATGGACGACCACCATTGATGTCGCTGCTGCTGCCTCCCTCACGTTCAAACGACTAGCGACGCCACCAAGCCAGCAGCTCGACGCCATAGCTGCCAGCAGCCTCATCTGCGACCGCCAGTCACCTCCAAACGAACAGCCCATCGTCTCCTTCACGTTCGAAAGCAACCAGCGACCACCTACTGTTGTGTCTCCCCCCTACAAGTCGCACAACCATCCACGACCCTCATCACCTGCGTCCCTCACCCTCACGACAAATAGCCCGTCGCAGACCATCGTCATTCCGTCGGAACCAGCTCCCACCGACGACCAAACAGCCCGTCACTTGGTTCGAGTTTTCTTGTTTCCGTTGAGGTCGTTGTTGTTCGTCGAGGTCCGAGGTCGCTGTCCAAGGTTTTCGGTTCGAGTTTTGTTCGGAGTTCTAGAAATTTGAGGTCCGTTATCCTTATTTGACTGTATTTGGAATGTTTAGTTTTATTCACTGTTATGAGCAATTAAAAGCAATATTGTAGCTTATTTGAAATTATCATTTTTCTGTTTTACTACCTTCATGCCTTTGCTAAAATGATTAGATACATTTTCATTAATATTAAGTTGGTTCCATTGAG